>JAJLVX010000099.1:0-26770 GCA_030564525.1 Liangdongia berthetii | reverse complement strand
AGTTGGCCCTATTGGAGGAGGAGAATTTAGAGTACGAAAAGAGTCTAAAGAGTATAACCAACTGTGTATTGCTGCCGCCATCTGGGAACAGATTCCAGGATATAACTAATCAGTATGAACAAATCAAGAGACACAGTGATAAACTTGGCATTGAATTTAAACAAGAGTTGGAATTCTTTGCCCCTTGATTGATTGATTGTGTGAATTTAGGTCTCTCTTATTTTTTATAGATATTTTTTTTCTTTTTTTGGGTGGGATTTTAATTGTTTTATATGGCGTTGTTGATGATAATGTTGTTGTAGAGCACAATGTAATGTATGCGGATATATATGGGTGTATACTCGTAGCTCAAGTCTTGAAGATCAAGAAGGCGTAGTCATCGATGTAGAAATAGATGAAGTGGCCGCTTTCATGGGTGACATAGGAGCCAAAGTTCTTGCCGACAACGACGTGCCATGGAGCACCATATTGAGTATCCAATGACTTTTTGATGACGGAAGCAACCTCCTTCTCCACCTTGTGGGCGGCCAAGGCATCTGTCGCGATGGAAAGGATGCTGGTTTTCAATTCATCGCTCTAAAAAAAGTTAATATTGATATTCATATTGGTCCTTTTCAAAGTGCATACCATATCTTGAGCTTTCAAGACAACTATAAAGAACGATGTTAATATGATACGAATATAATATATTGAAACTGATCAATGATGCTAATGATTACGTACTCTTTGGCTTCTGACTAGTGCTCATGTTGTGTTGATCCGTTGTTGTTGTGTTGATGATCTGAATTAACGTTGTGTTGATAATTTGTTTTCAATTTTGTTTTTCAGCCAAAAGTACAGTCAACAGTATTAAAGGATTGTGAAGAGACGAATAAGAAAGAGTGGAAGAATATATTTGCATGAGTGGGTGTGAGACTCTGTATCATACACAGCTAAGAGCCTCACAGTCTAGAGCAGCTCAAGTAAACATTAAACACGTGAAGAATTGGTTCCTCGAATAGATATAGTGTATTCTTAGGTAATACTAACATTCAAAGCAAGAATTATTTACAAATCCACACCATCTCCGAACTCAAGGAGAAGAGTAGTCTTGGCTCTATAGTATATAATATATTGTAGTTATAGTATTTTCTACGACTACATATATGTATAAATGTGGAATACCTCTTTGATCTGATAAACTGCCCCCTTCGCTTATTTGTGCCGCCTTCGTTTAAAGTTCCACCGGTCGCGGGACCAAAACATCAATAAAATTTTGCATCGATTTAATAACCCCCAAAACCAACCTCTTGAACCTCTGGAAGGGAACACCACAGCTACCTACTACGCCAAAGATCACCACTACCACCATGTCGGAGAAATCAGCCTCTCAAAAAGTCACCACATTTGGTGGCTTCCTTGCCGGTGGGCTCGCAGCATGCGGTGCAGTCACATTCACCAATCCAATCGAACTGGTCAAAATCAGAATGCAATTGCAAGGGGAGCTGAGTGCCAAAGGCGGTGAGAAAGCATACAAGAACCCATTGCAGGCCTTGTACAAGATCGGAAAGAATGAAGGTATCAGAGGGTTGCAGAAGGGGTTGGTGCCAGCTTACATCTACCAAATTGGGTTGAATGGGTGCAGATTGGGTCTTTATGAACCATGCCGTAACATCTTCAACTCCCTAGCATACCCAGACCAGGACCCACACTCTGTCCAAAAGGTCCCAATCAACGTTGCTGCCGGTGCATGTTCTGGTATCGCGGGGGCTGTTGTTGGGTCCCCATTGTTCTTGGTCAAGACCAGAATGCAATCGTACTCTGACGCCATCAAGATTGGTGAGCAGACCCACTACAAGAACTTCCTTGACGGTCTGATCAAGGTGTACAAGAACGAGGGCGTCAAGGGCCTGTGGAGAGGTGTCGACGCTGCGATCCTGAGAACGGGTGTTGGCTCTGCTGTGCAGTTGCCAATCTACTCTTGGGTCAAGCAGTTCATCGCCAGACATGAGTTGATCAGCGAAGGGCCTGGGTTGCACTTGACTGCCTCCATTGTGGCTGGTGTTGGTGTTGCCATTGCCATGAACCCATGGGATGTCATCTTGACTAGAATGTATAACCAAAAGGGTGATTTGTACAAGGGCCCAATTGACTGTTTCATCAAGACGGTTAAGATCGAAGGTGTCGGTGCGTTGTATAAAGGGTTCGAAGCTCAAGTTTTAAGAATCTTACCTCATACTATCTTGACCTTGATGTTTATGGAACAAACCATGCGTTTGATGCATTATGTTGAGGCTGACGTCTTGAAGATTAAGTTTGATTAAATCATAGAAAGACTGGATCACAGCATATTACCCATCAGTGTTATTGAATTGACACAATATAGATATGTAATTGAATATTCATTAAATGTACTACTAGAATAATTTCCTTCAAATAGAATAGATCAAATTAAATATTGTAGTCTAAAAATGCATTTCCTATACCGTTAATAATATTATACCCCATTAGTATCTCTTTGTTATTCTCCATTATTTTATCCATATTTTGTGTTTTTGTATTTATTGTATGTTTTGTATTAAATATATTTTTCTTCTTCAATAATTTATTGATGAATGTTTAAATTTTGGTTCAATTCAGTGGTTGGATTCTCAGTAGCTGCAGCATCACCCATACCAACTGTACCCGTGGTTGCAGTTGGAACAACAGCTGTTGGATCATTTCGACTTGCCGGTTCAGTATGAGCATGTGAATGGCCTCCAGTGTTACTGCTACTGGAGGAGCTGTTAGAATCAACGCACCAATGTTTATGATAAGTCCAAGCCTTCATTTGACACTCCTTAGAACAATACTTTGTTCTTTTGCAACGTCTGCATTTTGCAAATTGCCTAGGATATGATTCCCATTTACCACATTCAAAATGCGCACATTGACGAACACCACCTCTAGCTTCATCCTTACGACAAGAATTCCTCATGATGACACCAGACCAATAACACATGTCATTTGTATTAGTGCCCTTGATTGTAAACTTTTCAACCAGAGGAAAAATGTTTAGATAGTGAGTGATGATGGTGCTCTTGTCAAAATCCGCAAGAGAGTTATTAGAGTTGTCATTAAAATAGGAATCATAGTGCCATTTGGAATTATATTCTTCACTTAATTTCTTGGTGTGTTTGATGCTAGCCAATTTTGACAAAACTTGTTTGGTTGAATAAAATTTGTTCAACTTTATGGTCAATTCAATCAAACTTTGTGTCTTTTCGTCATTAGCATCAGCCCAATCCTCCAGCTCTTGATTATTAGTAGCAGTGGCACCCTTTGGGAAGCAATTGGCCATTCTGCAAGCTTGTTCATATTTCACAATTGAGCTTAGTAATGATTGTGTCAAGCAATTGTTTGATTTGATTGGTCTTTTGAACACAGCATTAGCTTGATTAACGTGTTTATTCAACATGCATTCATCATCATAAGAGCCCACATTTTCATTATGGAAATTCATCATATCGTCATCTTCTTCGTCACTATCAGTGGTTGTATTGTTGTTACTCTCACCGTTTAAATCATTATCAGCATTATTATCTGTAGTTGTATTAGTTGCAGCTGCTGAAACGGCAGATTTCATATTCAAATCATTATCTTCTGCAATTATATCTTCATTGGACTCGTTATTAGATTGTATGACAATGTGTGTTTCAGGGGTGGTATTCGAGTCAGTTGCACTCCCTTGAGTTTGCGGTTGTGTTAATGGTTGTGAGCTTGTTGTGTCTTCAGCTGTTATGGCAGTGGTGGCTGTTGAAGCTGAATCTGCAGTATTAGCTGTGATAGTTGCGGACCCATGATCTATCATTTCATCAGACGAAAGGTTTGAAAGTAGTTCATACTCCATTTCATTGTCAATATCATCATTTTCCAATGGTGGAGGCATTGAACATTGGGGAGAAGATTGTTTTCTTAGAAGTGATCTCAATGACAAACTATCAATAATATGGGTTTTTTGTAAATGGCCCTTCAGATTAGAATATTTGGAGATGAATGCTAAAAGTTGAAGAGACCAAACAACATCATCTTCTTTTGGAATTAAAACACCATTTAAAAAGAATCTCGGAGACGAAATGATTTGGTTCACATCGTTTAGATTTCTATGAATGTTCATTTCTGCAGATGAAAACTGTTCTGTACCAGATACTGAAGATGCTGATTGTTGTGTTTCATTAAGATTATGGTTCAGATATTGATATAGTTCAGAATCATTGTTCAAGAAATTGTGGATTTCAAAATCATTCGAAATGGGCAATGGGGATGCAATGGATGATGCTGTTTGTGATGAATGTGTTGTATTTGATAATGGTTGTGATTGAGATTGTGCATTTGACTTCGTAGCGTCAGTACCTTGTTGCTGGAAATGTTGGTTCATAAGGCTCATAAAGTTTTCACTCAACATGTTATTTATTGAATTGTCAAAATTTCTAACAGACAAAAGATAATTATCCAAAACAGTGGCAATAATTGGAATTATCCCAGCCTCAACAACTCTTTTTCTGATGAGCTCAGTGCCTCTTGTACCAATCAGAACCAAACATTGGAATGCTAGTGTCCATTTCCAAGCGATTAAAGCATCATTCTTCTCTTCATTAATTGTCTTTTCACGCTTGGGATTAATAATAGGTTCCTTCTTACATTCATGGAGTATGCTGACTAGTCTTTCCAGACCACCATCAGTGGATAACGTTTCACGAACTTTAGCAGAAGAAGATGTCAGGAACGTGAGATGGTTCAACGAGTTAACCAGAGGGCGATCCGAGGTTGAATCCAGAGCTCTCCTATCGTACAGGTTTGTTGTGATGGAGACAGCAGCCTTGTTGAGGGCTATAGACTTGTAGTTCGAGTCCCTCATGGAAGTGGTGTGTGTGTTTTATCTCTTTATTGTTCTTCAAGGTGATTGATTGATTGGTTATTTATTCACTTCTCCTCCTTCCGGCAAAAAAGCAGCAGCTGATATTTTTGAGTGGTGGTAATACAGTACAAGGAATACAAGTGGAGTGTGTGTTGTTCTGCTTCTTTGTGATCTCTTGGTTTTCCTTCTGTGGAACACTGAATGGGCAATACGATCTGTCTTTTCTCTTGCTGTTCTTTGCTTTGGCTTTGTTGTTCTGGTTGATTATTTATCACACTTCCCATTTGTTTTTTTTTGATTTTTTTCCGGTGGCAAAAATTTAGGGAAAAGACGGTTCGGGCACACGCGAGATTTGGTCAGCCTAGAGGTGAGCCTGGGGTTCTGCCTAGAGTTCAGCTCAGGTGTTCTCTCTAGGCAGACGGCGTGAGAGAGATGAATATCAAAGAGTAAGAGGACACCAAAAAGAATACTAATGATGATTATGGAGTGACAGTAGAATTGATGCACGTAACGTTGTAACCATTTTCTTTCCATCATACTGTCACTGAACACTAGTGAAGCCGTTGATCTAGTGAAATGATGCATGAGATCTGGAAAAGAACAATACAGAGTGCATATCATCCATGGATCTAAAATTAATATAATTTAGTACAGTGATCACTTTCAAAAACAATTGTATTTTAATATATTTGCTAACAGTTAGACCATTTGAGTATTAAATTTCATCAGAATAAGTATAATGACAGCTTATAATGATACTCATGATGCATTAAATACTCGCCTTGAGATTCGAGAACTCCATAACCATGTTAACATTAATAAAGACTAGTGTGTTATATGACTACAGCTGTATTTTCTTGTATGATAAATATCCACACAGTGTACACATCCTTTCCTTTACAAATAACAACTATAAGACAACCTACTACTGGCCAGCTACTAATTCTGTTTAATTCTAGTGATACATGTGCCAATAAGGAAGCAGCTATATCATCAGCTGTGCCCATACCAGCTCTTGTTTAATAATTATCAATATTTTCAACAGGATTCTAAACCTTTTGGCTTTGTTAATCAACAATGATATGATACATGTTCCAGCAAACACCTCAGGTTTCCCAAACTCATCCACACTTGTTTTAGCCAACGACGCGGTCCTTAAAGCAAAACCAAAATAAAACTGCAATGCTATGCACATATACCAAACACCCACATAAAGATACATAACTCTCAATTTGGAGAAAATTGCTCAAACAAAAACATAATCACCTGCACTGTTTAAGTCTGTGACCTCATTTAAAAATTAAAGATTGATAAATAGTGGTGACTTCAATCCACCTGGATGTATTTTCCTATTATTATTATAATGGTGGTCAATCTGTTTTCTATAAATTTCTGTCGATATAACAAAGAGACCCTGGTTTAAAAAAACAAAGCTGCTGTGCTGTTAGGAACAAACATGTTGGCTTTGGTGTGAATGGACCAAGCACAAAAATCAGGCTCAGCACATTTAAGCCTTTCTTAACTACATGGTGAACAACACAAACTACCCAAAAACGGTGTTTGCCCTCCTGTTAGAGGAATGGGAAAGTACAAGCAATTATTTGCTCATAACAAATATGAAAAAACTACACGAGTTAACGAACAAAATAAGGGGGAAATTATGTGTGAAATAGTGTGTTTTGTGTGATATTTCACCACAAATTAACAGTGCCGTTATCAATGAGAAATGGTGTTTTTGAGAGCAGGCTTAACTAAATAAAAACTTCGAGTTATTACTGCAACTTGAACGGTGGTTTGTTTACTCTGTGCTTGTTTGCACTTGTTTAAACTTGTCGACTGCATGGTTCATTAAACATAATTTTACTTGCAAGCCTGAAGTGGCTTAAGATATAGTATTTTACTATATAAACCACTAAAGGATAGCTGTTTATGCTTCACTCATTTTATTTTATTTATCATCCACTCTTTTAAACAATCATTTCTTATCACAATGAAATTTACTAGTCACTCACTATCTTTGCTAACTTTTGCTACTTCTTCATTTTTTTCTTTAGTCTCTGCTTCTGATGCACCAACTGTTAATTCAGACACTTTCACTTTACAAGTTGAAAGTGATTATGAAGGATTAAACGATACTGTTGTGTACCTTGGTGATGACTTAAACATCTACATGGAAGCTGGTAAGACTGCTGCAACTGCTCAGATTCTTGTCAACTCATCATTGGTTCTTGGCGGTTATGCTGTTTACATTGGTAAAAACTACTTGTCTGCTGTTCCATTTTCCAAAGATGCTGAAATTGCAGAACCATTTGAAATCGTTGATGGTTATTTGAAGCTGTACGGTGGTGATTTCCAATCTGTTGATGAAGGTGACGGTTTATGGGTTTTAGGTTCTTACAATGCAAACGCTGGTACCGGTGTTGTGAAATTCAAGGCTATCAAGTCTGATGGTTCAGTTCTTGAAAACTATGTCCCATTGACTGCTGAAGGGGTCACTGATCCATCATTGTACAAGGCTAGTCCATCTGATTCAAAACCTTCCCAGCCTGTTGTTAAGATCCCGGGTTCAAGTTCTTCTGAAGATTCTTCTTCCACCACTGAAGATGCTGCATCTTCAACATCTTCTTCAACTACAACTACTACTTCTGAAGCAATCCCAGAAGCATTGGGTGCTTCTTCCGAATCAACTTCAGAAACAACTTCAGCTAGTGCTTCAGTTGCTTCTTCTGAAAACCAATCAACTACTGAACTTTCCTCCGCTGTCTCTGCTACTGTTAAATCTTCTAGTGTTTCTGTTTCGGATTCATCCGCTACCGGTGCTTCATCAGAAGCTACTACCGAAGCTACCAGTGAATCTGCAAGTGAAACCACCAGTGATGCCACCACAAAGGCATCAAGTTCTCCAGTTTCTTCTTCCTCAAGTGAAACTAATTCAACTAGCTCAAAGGTTACCACCGCTGCTGTTTCCACATATGAAGCTTCTGCCGTTTTGAAGACAATCCCATGGGGTGCTTTGATTGCTGGTATCTTCTTGGTTTAGTTACTTTCCATTTATCCAATCAATGCTAAATGCTAAACATGATACTATATGATATATACTAATTGAGAAATATGAATTACAGTAAGCTCTTATATAAAGTAGTATACATTCACACTTAAAGGTATAAAAACTTATATAGATAGCCTGGTTATACAAATCATCAAAGTACCACACGCCCAGCTGAAAATGGATATTACAATATTTAATATTTCGATTCTTCCTAAAATATTAAATTCATGCATGGTCATTGGTCATGTAACGATAGTCTGGACTCTATTCATGATTCATCTTTGGGAAACACTGGATCTATTGATCTTGAAAAAACTGCTAATATTAGTGGAATTTGTTGTAATATCATCACATGTAAGTATACCAACAACAGAAGCTGTATTAATCTGTACATCAATGATGCTCAAAGCATCAAGCTTCTTTAAACCACCAAGATCAAACTTTTTAATTTGTAGTGTTTCCAGTTTTAAAACCTTCAACTTTGGAAACATTGACCCAATTGATAAACACTCAATAGCGGTGTCCCCGTATGATTTGTTCCCATGTATTTTTAACTTTTCAAGCTGTGGTGCATTTAAAAATTGAATACTTGTGATATGGTAATTATCAGTTTTTGAATGTGGCTCAATAACTATATCTAATGTTTTCAGTTTGGGGAAAGATACCTTCTCAAGACTTCCTGTGCTCATGTTGATTGAAAATGTTTGTAAATACTCAAACTCACAATCACAAAGTTTGGCAAACCTACATGTCAAATGCAAATTATTGACTTTAAACTTTTGGACAATATTCTCAAAGAATTGCACTCTAGTTTTTTGTTGATCAAATTTTATGTTAAACGGTCTAACACTTAACCATAACTCATCCAATGTTTTTAATCCCAACCCTTCACTCAAACCCTTTGTAATATTCTGCAAATGCTCATATTTGGTACCATTGTAACAATCATTTTTTTCATCATTAATCCTTAAACGCACACGTTGAAGCCTTACCCAAGTAAAATTATTTCTAGCTGCGTCAAAAATGTGTTTTGCGATATTGTTGTTCAGGAAATCAAAAATATCAACCATTTTCACCGTTTGACTCCATTGTTGTAAAACTGGGCGTGGAATAGTAGCAACCTTTGAATTGCTTTTACGAAGTAAAAGTTCTTCAAGGGCAGGAAAGCTTACAAACTTTCCTATAAGAAATTTAGCACTAGCTTTTTGTTTTGGGCTCAAGGAAATAATCAAACGCTTTGTTTTAGTAAACTCGATGTTTTCCAACTTCAGTGAACCCCTTTCTGAGCTCAGATAAAGTGTATGCAGCCCTTCACATTTCATGCTTGTCAACCCTATAGTATCCTTTATCAGCAACATTCCAGGTTCCAAACCCCCTTTAATATCAAGATTGCTAACCTCTTTGAATCCCTCTAGCTCGATGGTCCCAATACTATGTCCATCAATCATAGTTAAGATGATTTTATCTTTAAACACGCCCATCCTCTTAGGTGAATCATCAAAGAAACATAAATGTTGCAAGTTTGTAAACGAATTTAAATCCAAACCGTGCACATCCTCAGAACTGGCCCCATAACTCAATTTCTTCAAGCTCTCAGGACAACTCATTCTCAGACTTCCACAAGAACTATTAGGTTTATCAAGAGAACAATGATTTCTGAACTCAATGCTTGACGCTGAAGTGAGTGATAAGCGATCAAGCTTCAATGAAACATGATCTATTTTTATCTTATTGGCATCAATTGTCAAGAAATCAGCATCAAAGTCCAAATCTTCATAGATTTCAAATCCTCCATATGTTTCATATGGCTCCATATGGAACATCAATCTTTCAGGTGATGTGGTTTTATATTCCCACCACTTCTCTCTATAAGAATAGCCTTTAACTTGAGGAATTCCCAGAAACACAACCTGTGAATAATGTTTAGAATCCTTTGATGCCCAACACAAACTACCCGAGTGCTGAACTTTCCCACTTAAAAGATGTACCTGGACTGGATATTTCGATGCCTCTCTGGAGTACTTCTCAATGCATTCTTTTGTTAGGCGAGTAGAGTATTTAACTGTTCTGAACAACGCAGAGTATTTATCAAAGTAGTCATCTTGATAGGTGTAAAGAATAACAAATGGATATAACACAGCTCGCAATTCTTTGTTGTGGAATAAGGTCAGTAGTCCGCAGAAGTCTAGTAAGGGGAGAAATTCGGCAATGATCTCTCGTGGTAACTGGTTGATTAAATCGATTAATCTCGAAGTGCACATCGTTTTCAAATGTTTTGCTTTGCTTGTTGTAAGTTGTTGTCGATGTTTGATTGAAATTAATTATGTCATGACTATAATTAATATTTATGAAATGTGTATTAATGTTGGCTCTGTTTCCCTTATCAGAGATGTACAGGTACAGCCGTATACAGTATATACCTCTCACTCCGATAAATTCATAAACCTTACAAGACAACCAAGACAACCAACATCTATCACAACACGCAACACCATCAGTTAACAATGTCTGAGCCCATTATGAAAGACTACACCGAACCTCTCGATGTCGATGATATCGAAGAGATGATCAAGGACTATTGTACACAGATCATTGAGGGTTTACTCAAGGTGCCTTGTGAAGATGAAGCCAACACAGCAATCGACTTGGGTTATTGTGATCCACGGTTCATCATGGTCTACGACTACAATGATAAAATCAAAGCTACAGTAACTATGATTCTCAAAAAGAATATCGACAAGTTTAAGAAAAAATATGAATGTTTCAGATTTGATAGGAATCAGTGGACTATTGAGGAATTCAGTTTAATGGATATTGAATCAAAAACGAGAGAGTTGGGTAAAACAAAGTTTAAAAACCGCTATAAAGTTTTGCGTTATAAAGATATATTCAAAATAGTGTATTCCAAAGTTTTAACTCAACTTTTCTTGAAGAAAGTTTTATTAGCCAGCAGAGCTGGTGATCACAAGAGAGATGTCGTGAAAAATGAGGAGCTCAATTCCACATTGAAAGAACAAATAGACTACAATGACTATGAGGATTGGCTTGATGAATATGATTATCTCCATTCACTACCACGATTGTTTATTTGTTGTTCTGAAAACAACAGATTGGAGTTGAATTTGGATCATATTCAGATTACTTATGCTATAGGACATACTTGCTACGGCAACTATGAGACTCCGGCTTGTTCAACAATGGCAAACATGGACACACAAAATGAAATCATAATGACCATAAAAGATGCATACACCACATTGATAGATGTTATTCTTGATTGTATCACTCCTAAAATATTTCCTGATAAGCTACGCTATTATTATAACCATGGTATATGCCTATCAAAGTCAGACGGTGCGTGTATAATCGGTTATCACGTAATAATGATAACAAAATTCAAGCATGGTTGGTTACATGAGTCTTTCAGTTATATGACTAAGGAATTGGAAAGTGTTGTTGCAGATCCGGTCAATATCTTTAGTGCATATAGTATACCTACTGGTTGGATATTTCAAAGTTTCCACCAGACGTTAAGTGAGATTATAATGTCAGGTTCACCTTGTGCGATGCTGGCAGATGATGCTGTTGCCTATTTTGTTGAATTCCCATGGATTGACATCAATGAGATGGTTTCAGATCTGGAAAGGCTTCTTAATGAACTTGAAAAATCAAATTACAAAATCTTTAAAACACGACCACGATTAACAACCAAATCAAGATGTTTTAACTATTACTTGGATGGGTGTGGTCATCATGTGGTTGAGTTCAAAAATATCAAGATGACGACTATCCATAATGCTCACTGGAATGGTAGCAATGTGCAGCCACAAGCCATGGGAGAACAAATCACAAAGTTTCTAACCCATAGTGTTGAAAAGGACAAGATGCTTAAAAGGCAAGGCTTACCTCTTACCAAACGTGCTGGAAAATTTAAAGCCTCCATTGGAAGATTGTTGATTGATAAATTGTCCAAGTTGAACACTTATAACCACCACCATACTGCACTCTTTCTTAGAATGATGCGCACTATTATGTTGAAATATATTAAGGATGTGAAAGGAGATTTACACGATATTCCAGATGATTTCAAGCCTAGAGAGTTCAGGGGTTCAGACGCATCACAAAAAGTGGATGAATCTTTTGAATTAATTGGTGATATTGGCATGCGTATTGAGGATGAAGTCAAAACATTCTTTGCAAAATTGGTGCACAATACTATAAAGTTGGAAAAACTTTCAAACGCATTTGGTGAGAGATACAAAATCATCAGTGGTGAGGTTCCTGGAGAACATCTAGCACTTGTGGCCAAGATCTTGAAACGAGGTAAATATTGTGGGAAGTTGTTGAAAGTTTATGATGTTTTGAGATCGTCCTTATGGGAAAGATCAAAGGGCAACCCTGAAGAGTCAATTCAAAGTACTTTTTATATTATGATGTTGAAGGCGATGAAGGAAATAAAAGTTTATGAAGAATTGAGTAGTATTGAACATGTTCAAGAGCTATTGCCACTGTTTTACAGCTATGGTTACGTTTACCAAAGCCATGATTTTGACTTGTATTCAGACAAGCTGAATATTGAAAAATTGTCACAGGATAGATTAGATAGTGTCGAGGGGGTTTATATCGTTTTACAGGACTTGACAAAGCAAGGATTTGTCTGTTTGGCAGACTGCATTGATGAATTCGAGTCAGATTATTCTGTATCTGTACTGTGCAAAGCATTATGGAGAGCAGTTATACTTTTGAACTGTGCAGGTGTTTCCCATGGTAATATCAATCCTGAAAATATATATATTATGAAAATGAGCAAGAAAGATTGCTACAAAATTAAGTTTATCAATTTTGGGATGTCACAAGTTGTGGATTTGAACAATGAGAATCAAATTGATTTTGATTGGGTGAAAATAAAACAGAAAGAGAAGTACAAGTTTTTTGGAGGATATTCACGTTTGCTAACTTTGATAGCAGAACAATCATCAAGCACCATTTTAAATGATTTTGAATGCATTAGATCTGTTATACTTAAGATAGCTCACAAAAGTTGTTTCCCCAGTGATTTGGGTGATATTATGACCTTGGCTTATAAAATAGCTGCTAATCAAACTTCTGGTAAAAATAAGTTTGTACTCAAGGGCACCAAAATGTCGTTCAACCCCATTCCTGGTTTAAATACGTTCATTAAAGAAAATTAATGGCGCTTTTATTACTATAAGTCGACATTAATTATAAGTTTTAAATTTTAGTTGAACTGCATTATATTTAATTTGCCAATTTAATTGTAATATTAGACGTTATACTGCAGTACCTGCAGATCAATAACGATCGATCAGTTATACTATGCATATATATAATTAAATATAGCTACTCACGCGGTACGTCAAGATATTATATATATATAAAATATTAAATATAATTAATGTACATGAACTTAGAGAATGTACGTCGTTTAATCTTTGTTGCGCTAGCATTGACATGTAATATATTGTTAGGACCCACCGGTGATCATGAAATTGAATATTGGTCATAGAAATTTCAAATTACTAATTAGAACTAAAAAATTAGAATGTAGAGGCAGCTAATCTTGAATATTCTTCAAAGTTCCGATAGACTAGTCACTAATGTGGTAATGACCAGTTACCAGACGTACAGTAGTGTACACTGTAAAGTTTAAACCGTTGAGTTGTGACTTACGAGTCGCAACTTCTAAGTTTAAAGTTCTGACTTCAAAGTCCAAACTTCAAATGATTCAATAAATATATATAGAGGTCTACCGTCTGAGGACCAGAGGACCGAGGTTTGATGTTTCTAATAAATTAACAATTTCATGATAGTAATTTATTGCAGCATATTTATATTCTGTTGAGGGAATATCTGTTAGAGGCACTCGGCTGATTAATTTAAATTTTAGTCACTTGACTTCCAAGTCTCAAATACTTTCCAGGCATAAACAAAACTTTAGTGGAAGTATTTAAGCAGAAAACGTTTTTAAAACAGGTTTATGAATGAACTGTAACCAACTAACACTATATTCATTTAGCCATTGCGCACAGTAATAGAGTGACATATCGGAGATACTGTATGCCATTTGCCGGTACTAGTAGTAACGCTCCGCATCGTACATGATCGTGCATATTTCTTCTTAGCCGGGTAACTCCACTGTATTGACCAAGGCTTTTTAAAAGGAGAAGTAGGAAGGCTATATTCTTCGATACACCGATACCCATTGAATAACGAGAAAGCAATTGATCTACAGTTGAGAACTACACAGAATACTGTATTGAATACTTCTTTTGCACAATCATATCAGGATACAGCACAATGAGTCCGTTATCCAAATATTTAGCACTCTTTTCGCTGTTTGCTTATGCTGCAGCTAACAAAGAGCGTATTAGTGAGAGTAATAACCAAAAGTGTACTGGTATGTATGCCAAAGACACATGGGGTGGTAGTCAGGATCCATATATTTCCCTTGATTTGACAGATAACAATGGTGCAAACAAGGACTCTGTGGATTTGGCTGTTGTTGTTTTTGAATACCAAGATGTGGATTACTTGGGTAAAACCTTGTCAGATGGTAACAAGAAGTACTTGTGTGATGAAAGTGCCATTGAAGAAGGCTATTGTACCGATGAGGATAAGGGCAATTTTATCATTGATGATACCACCAACAACAAGTCACAGATTTTGACTTATCGTGTAACCGAGACTGGTTGGGCTCCTAAGAAATATTTTGTGAAGCATACCGGTTATTACTGTGTCGCTACGTTCATGAACGAAGGTGCTGATAGATACAAGGGTATTGTTAACTTTAGAAACTCATTTGGTAATTTGCCAGCATCCGAATTTCCAAACTTGACTCTATATGGTGCTTTAGCCATTGCTTATGCTGTGAGTCTTGCATACTATGGTTTCAACTTTTGGAAACATAAACATGAAGTGTTACCATTACAAAAATACTTTTTGTTCTTCTTTGCATTCTTAACTCTGGAAACCATTTTAGTGTGGAGTTACTATGATTTGCAAAACAGAAAAGGCAACTTGGACGCTGGTGTCAAAGTTTATATGGTTTTCATTTCCATATTCAATGGGTTCAAGTTTTCCTTCTCATTCTTTTTACTATTGGTTATTTCTCTAGGTTATGGTGTTGTCTATCCAAAATTGGATAGAAAGTTGATGCTAAAGTGTCAATTGTTTTCCCTGCTACACTTTGGGTTTGCTTTGTTTTATATCATCACCAGTTATTTGGCCAATGCTGAAACTACATCCACTGTTGCTGGTATCGCATCTATTTTTATTGTTGTCTTGACTGCTGTCTTTTACATGATTGTCTTGACATCTTTATCCAAGACCACTGCACTATTAAACACTCAAAGACAAATGATTAAGTTGAACATGTACAAGAAATTGTTTAGAATTATCTTTGTTTCTCTACTAGTTCTAGTGTTGGGTGTTGTTGTTAGTTCTTTTATTTTCATTGGTATGTCCACCACTGAGTTGGTTGAACAACACTGGAAGACCAGATTCTTCTTTTTGGAATTCTGGCCATCTTTGGTCTACTTTTTCATCTTCAACTTGATTGCATTCATCTGGAGACCAACTGACAGCTCATACATGTTGGCTGCATCTTCTCAATTGCCAACCGATCCAGAAAATGCTGCAGACTTTGAGTTGGATGACTTGCAATCCCTAGATGATAATGAGGATAATGAAGAGAGAAACGCCAATGGTGGTCAATACAACACAGTGAACAACGATGTTGATAGTCTGAATTTGGGATCGGATGATGATGATGCTGATGCCTTCACACAGGCTGGTCAATCCACTCATAAGAAGAGTCTCAGCTTCGATGATGAAAGAACTGTCTTTGATGTTGACAAGACTGACAAGGCGGACAAATCTAAATAACCAAAATTAAAAAACAAATGAGTGGTGGTTGTATTTCAATCATAATGTACAAAATATACAGAACAAAGTATCAGAACACTGTAGGAGACCAGCAGTTAAATACAACAGTACTGTACATATATTAAACTTCCAAATATTAATCAAAATATGTAGTGCTCATGTTTGCCGGTTGATCAACAAAAATTAAAAACGGATGTAAACAACGTTCCAACTTCCAAACAACAATAACAACCAAACAAAAACTTATAACGATCCAACCCTAAAGATCAAAGAGGTGTACTGCACTTCTGATTTTGATGCATGCAGCATGAGACTATCAGTGACATCAATGATGACTGATTCTTTTTTTTTTTTTTTGTTACCCATTATACACCTTTTGCTATGGTTGAATTTAGATTGTGTTAGATTGGAATTCATCCAACACATAAAGCAAGCAGTGATAAGATCCTGAAATATCTAAGACAAGTCACGAGTTACGGAATGTTTGATGCCAAAACCTCAAGACTCGAGAAGATGATGCTAAGAGTTCTGGTAGCAATGCCACCACTACTACTACTATTACTACTTCAACATACCTACACAGAATCAGTCAATTACTGGTTCGGTTCAAATTAGTTATTAAATAGAGTCTAATCACTTTTTTGCTTTCAGAAGTTCAGCCAAATCATCAATCTTCTTTGAAAGATCTAATTTCAGGGACATTATTTCCTGTTTGCATTCACATCTGAAGAACGCTAGATCTTCTTTGATTTCAAATTTAAGCAAAGCCATATCCTCTTTGAATTGATATTTCAGGAACGCAATATCTTCTGTCCATTGGGGTTTGTTCAAACCAATCTCATTTTTCATTTGGTATCTTGCCATCGCAAGATCTTGCTTTTTTTGATACTTGGCAAAGTCAATATTATACTTCATTTGTTGATAAGACAGCACAAACCTTTGATCTGAAATGTAACTGGGATTGGTTCCAAAACCTTTACCATAGTTGCCGGAAGGCTCTTGTATGCCTTGTTGATGAGTTGCAATGTGTAAACGTGGTACGGGTCTGCTTGTAAAAGGACTGTGATTAAAACCAGCAATTTGTGGATTGTGAGAACCTGCAATATTATTAGAGATTGGAACAGTGGTGGGTTCATCATCTTGTTTCTTGTCTTTGATAAATTTGCAATAGTATTTCTTCAAAACAATTGCAACCTTTGCAAGCCATAGGTTTGGGTATATTTGATATTGCTGCTTTTCATAATGTTCAATTTCAACTTTCGAGTATTCCAAAGATGCCTTGATGATAATGATGATCAGGAACGTTTCATTCACAATGTTCTCTTTTTGTCTATTATGTATCATACTCCAAAAAGCGTGAAACAATTTATTGATAAATAGCATGGATACAAATGAAAATGTGGTGTATAATAAGATGATTTCCTTAGTTGTTGGTCGATTGTTCATTATCAATTGTATGGTTGGAATTGGATTAAAGTTAACGTTCTTTTGCATAGGTGAACATGATCCTTTAATGATATTATTTTTAATATTGTTATACATTTTGGTAGCTTTGAAATGTGTGTCTTTGTGGTTGACTGTCTCAACGGTTTTTGTTTTGTGTACATTCTCTGCTTTAGCACCTGCATTAATTTCAACTTCAATAACGAAGTGATTGTGCCTCTCTGCTTTAGAATTCATAACCAATGTTGACCTAGCGTTCTTTTGTTATTAGGTAAATTGTCAATTGACACTGTAACAGCTAGTAGTATACTAAATATAAAATCAATGAGATATATTTGTAATTTTATGTTTTATATATATCACGGAGCACAATTTCCCTCATATGCACTCATGAGAACTATTAATGAGAACAGCTATACGAACTACAATTTAGTGACGTCTAATGAGCGTAGCTTAATTATGATGATTGTATTGATCTTGGCCAATATATTGTATTTGAACAAATTAACAATGGGTGTATCACTGAAACAAACATTAGGCATCATGCTATGATTTTGTGTCAATAAGGAAACAATCTATGTCAGCTTCAAGACTCAAACATCCAAGTGACAACTTACAAGGGTCCAACAAAGGAATCAAGATGCCTGGATCTGAGATCATGGATGAATCATGAGTGATTTGTAATTTGTCTTTAGATAAGACCAACTATTACGATTTCTATTTGTAACTCAGCTCGTTCTATCGAAGGAATACTGGTATAATAATAATTAACAACTGAACGCATTAAAACCACACCAAATACGCCCCAAAAAAGTAAGTAGCCATACAAACAGCATATTCTAAACCCATTGAAACACAAATAAACAACACATCCCTAACAAATACACCACATTATGACTCGTTAAACTCCCGTAATTCAACTTCTTCAAAACGCGTCAAATTTGATTTTTTTAAAGCTGCCAAAACAACACATCAACAACATCTTTTGCCAACAAACCAAACCAATCAAAATCATTATCTAGCCCACAGCATCAGAGACAATGATCAAGTTAGAAACAAACGGCCCAACGCTGTACTACTTTCCACCAGACGACGAGCAAGATATTCCTCGTTATGCTATTCAAACGTCGAAACAAACTTTGTACGAAAAGTTTATCCCATTAATCCCAGAAGACACTTTAGAAGCACAAGAACAAAAGGATTCAATTGTTATTTCTTTAGCTGGCTATCAGTTTGGTTTTGTTGGTGTCAAGGACAAGACAGAAGTTGACAAGTTTGTTGAGGTTTGGCAAGATGGTTTACAATTCCTAAAGACTAAGGAGATTAAGGTGAAGGAGAGTGCTGCCAACACTGAAGATTTCGAAGAAATTAGCAATGAACAAAATACTTTGAAGAAACACTTGAAGGAGAATGAGAATGAGTTTATGCATCTGGGTAATTTGAAGCTAAGAATTGTCACCTGGAATTTACATGGTGACGAGTTGTTCAACACTGCTCAGGACATTTCTGAATTGTTTCTAAAAGAGAATGAAGATCCAATTGACATGTACTTTGTTGCATTTCAAGAAATTGTCCCATTATCTGCAAAGAATCTGAGATCATCCAAAATCCCTATCGACAATTGGTGCAATAAGGTTTTGTCAATTATTGGCAAGGGGTACCAAATTTTGCAAACTAATAAGCTGCTGGGCTTAGCATCGGTCTTAATTGTCAAAGAAGAACTAGCTATAAATATATCTGATTTGGACATTCATTCCATTGGTACTGGTATTTTGAATTTTTATGGTAATAAGGGTGCTATTTTGACAAACTTCAAGTTTAATGACTACCATTTCTCTTTCCTGGATTGCCATTTTGCTGCTGGTGAAAATGAGAGCTTCTTGTTGAAAAGAAGAAGAGAATTGCAAGGTATCAAGAACTACATGCCTTTGGCTTCTTCAAATGGTACTTTGGCCAATGATGATCAATCTATCTTATATGATGTTGATGACTTGGATGAATTGGTCAAGGCTTTGGATATCGAAAGTGACGAAGAGGTTGAGCAGGAAAAGATTGACAGTGAAGCCTTGAAGGAAAGGGAAGATGCAAATAAAAGTACAGAAGTTAAGGAAGAAACAAAAGAAGAAACAAATGAGGTGACTAAGGATGAACCTGAAGTGAAGGAAGAAATAATTAATGTCACCTCTGATGAAAAGCAGGAGAAGTCAAATAAAAAGTCGAGAAAGAACAAGAAGTCAAAAGCCAAGAAGAATAACAAGGCACAAACTGAAGATAAACCAGAAGATAAAGAAGAAGAAACGTCTGATACAAAGGAAGGTGAAAAGACAGAAGAGAAAATCGTTGAAAAAGTTTCAAAAACCCAAGAAAAGGAACTTCCAGAGATCAAAGAAGCCAACATCAAGGGTGATAAAGAAAAGGAGCTTCCAGAGATTAAAGAAGCGAACATCAAGGGCGACAAAGAAAACGAAGATTCCAAAGAGTCTATTAAACCAGTCAAAGCTGAAAAGAAACTACCAAAGCTCCCAATTGAAAAGGTAAACTCTCAAGAAGACCTTGATAAGAATATTATTTTCCTAGGCGGTGACTTGAACTACAGATTGACTGGTACATTTGAAGATATTAAGCAACTAATTGACACAAAAGACTACAAAACCTTGTTGTCTATGGATACTTTATCACAAGAAAAAGATAAAGGCAGAATTTTCTCTGGTTTTGAAGAAGGTGAGATTAAATTTCCTCCAACATACAAGACAGTTCCAAATGAAGATAATACTTATGATGAGCAACGTCTACCATCCTACACTGACAGAATTTTTCACTCTAAATCCAACTATGTTACCATTGATGATTACAAATCCCCAAATATTTATTTATCCGATCACAAGCCTGTGTATGGTGATTTCACTCTTTCTGTCCCAATCATTGATAATGAAAAGAGAAACACGCTTGTCAAGACATTTTTGAAGAAAGTTGATGATCACGAGAACCATTCAAAGAGACCATCTGTTACCATTGAGAATTTGGAGAATACAACACAGGTTCCAATTTTAACTAGCTCCACAATCGAAGTCAAGTTGAACAATGTTGGGAACTGCAAATTATACTGGGAAATTATTGATTCCGTTGAGAATGCTGAGCACAAGTTCCCACACAAGCAGGTTTCAAACAAGTTTGAACCAAAGAAGGGTGTTATGCCTCGTGATTCTTCCCAAGTGATCAAAGTCTCAGCCACTTTACCAATTGGTTGTACTAGATTCCAAAAGACATTAGTTCTAAGAGTTTACAAGCTTCAAGATTTCTTTATCACCTGCACTTTTGATGCCGAAAAGAGTTACTTTGGTTGTACTATTGATGAATTGAGTGGTGATCCAACACATACAGGTATTCCAAAACCAATCTATACTTTGATCAATTACCTTACCAACCATATTGTCCCAGACATGTTTGATGAAACCAAGCTGAACTTCACTCATGAATTGGAAAAGCGTGTTATACGGACTGTTGACCAAGACAAGGATTTGGATTTGAAGGACTTGGCTCGCGCAGATGCTAGTATTGATGGTAGCTCATCCAGAGCTATTGCTCGTGTTTTGTTGCTATTGTTGAGAAATTTGGATGGTGGTATTGTCTCTAGTGATTTGTCCACATACTTGTTGACGAACTTCAAAGGTGATCAAGATATTTTGGAAAAGATTTTGGAAAGTCTGCCACCATTGAGAGCCAATGTTTTGGTTTACTTGAGTAGTTTCTTGAGATTATGCGTTGAAAGTGGAATTTCAAGAGATGATATTTACAACAAGTTTGATGATTTGTTGTTGGATGTTCCAAAGAAGCGTAAGAGAGACTATGTATTCAATAGAACAAATTACGAGAAGTTGAGAAAGGAATTTTTGGAGAAGTTGATCTAAGAAACTGTTGATACATTGCGAATTGGTGCATGTCATATATATTATTAATCATTAAAACATAATCGAAACATAACTATATTTCCCCTTGTATAATTTGATATCTATATTATTCTGTAATGATGACTTGTAAAAACTTATCGCAACTCATTGAATCCCCTGTAGCTAGATCAACTAGTTTGACACCACTCAAATTGAAAACCCCAACCTCCAAACCAACAAGCATTATTTCACTCTCGAAGACCTGATCACTGTTGACTTTGAAATGTACTTCATTAACCAAACTCAAAACACCAGTTCTTCTGATCTTGGAACTTGAATAATATTTCAACAAGTTCAGGTTGCTTTGTACATGGGTTTTTATTTTGGGCAAATTTGGTTGGTATGTATCTTGTAGTGAGTTGAAGATCATGACCAAGTTCCTATTGTTCTTGGAATTGTTCAAAATATGTGCTTTCAACTTAAATACTTCACCCAACCTCACTTGTTTATTACCAATGAAACGTATCGTCAAGCCAGAACCTAGTGATCCACCTGGGGACGATAATGATAATAATGATGCTGATGCTGAAGTTTTGCGTAACTTCATAATGCTGTTGAATTCAATATTTGTAATCCATCTAGTTTGTAATGCATGTCCATGGGCTTCATAATCTATGTCAATCATGGTTTTAAAATTTATAAGTTCATTGGAATCTAATTGGAATGAGAAACTGTAACAGTCATCAGCAGCTATCGTGATTGGAAAGTCAAGTTTAAATTTTGGTTCACAGTTACCTTTGAACCTATAATTTATCTTCTTTAAGATAATATGTGGAGTTGAAGCAGTCTGTGTCTCTTTGAATTTGCGTGATAGTTCAACATCAACTGTGGAGAGAATGGATGTGTCTTTTATTTTGATGTTGCGAACACGAATGTTTAATGCTCTAATGGCGGGTATTGATAGCTCCTTTGTTAGTATTTGTACCACTGATTGCTGCGAGTGGTGGGCATCGTCTTCAGGAATTTCAACTTTGTTGTCCTTGATGTAAGAATCTGGTAATAAAGATTTGGTCATTAAGAATCTAGTCTTTCTGGTTGAAACTGTTGGATTGATCTCTCCTAGTATATTTCTTCTTTCTGCTGGATAAAAATCCTCCAAGACGACGTCTTTCTCATTATTATTTCCTTGCTCCTCTTTCAAATCTCCAGAACTGCTGTTCCTTTGTTTTAATGAAGTTTGAACTTTTAGCTTCAATCTTGGTTCATCGATCTGTATCTTTGGATATGATAAGAAAAGATTGAATTTGTAAACAACCACATCACGAGATGATTTGAGAACATTCTTCACTTCAATTGTCCTCAAATTCACAAGTTGGTCCTGAGAACCTGCAATCGAGAGATCCAATGCCAAACTCACCACTTCTTGGACATGGGTTTTCTTGACCACAATATAACCATCCAAGGTCTCATCAAAATAGGTTACGCTTCTTTGAGCAGCTGCCTGTAAACTTGACACAAATTCATCACATTCTAAACCCTCATCAGCCGGTGACCGTAGCAGATATATCAGAGCGTCCATCGTGCGTTGCAGTGTTGTGCACTTTTTGTTGTCGTTGGCTTGTACTGTTTTTCTTTCATCCAGATCTGAACATTCTTTTTGACCAATTGATCATGATTCTGGCCCCGGTTTGCACACACCAAGAAATAAAGCGATATTCTGGCGAGTATTTGCTAATTTTGAGCGTGTAACTGCGTTTATTAGTCTCTATAGACCCATATAAAGCCTTTAAATCATTCGAAACACGTAATTTAATGGGGTGTTTGTATACTTTTCCGAATTAGGAAGTGCCACTAGTTCGAATCTCACTGGGAAAATAAAGAATAATTTATAAGCTACTGCACATAACAGGGAATAAACTACAAAAAACATATCTATAAAACGAAACACATTTGAAAGAAAACTGTACCATTCACTTGCCATCAAATTGCCTATTTCCCTTTGATATTTCAAGATTTGCCACTGGTAAATTTAGCAACGAGGTGTCTGGGTGTTTTTCAAATGCAGGAAAAGATTCTGCTAACAAAGCAGATCAGAAGTTGAGTTTAACCCTTTTTGAACCTCAACAAGGCAAAGTAACAAACATTGAGAGTTGGTGTATTACATGCAAGTCATGTCTGGAATGGGTGATAATCCTTCAGGCCAATTTGAGATTGATTTGGACCAGGCGATGAGGGTTTACCCTCATGTGTCGACCACTAGCCACCCACAGGAACATCAACATCAACAACAAGAGCAACATCAAGCATTTCAACATTACAACCAGGCTCCTATTGCTGACATCCGCCAATTCACATATCCACCTGCTCAGACGAAACCACTTCAGAAAACTCAACAACCACCGCAACAGCAACAACAACAACAACAGCAGCAGCAATACCAAGAGCCTGTGCAATACACCCAGCCCCAACAACTACAACAGGTCAATCAAATCCAGATCCCACCAACACCACAGGATGGGTTTCAAGAAGAACCAAATTTTGAATCAAAACAGGTTACTTCAAAAAGTAATTCCCCACTAGATGAAATTAAAACAATAAGGAAGAAACTTGCTACTGATTCCAAAACATCAACAGAGTATACACTGCATATCCTATTCACTCAGTTCGTTAGACACGCGGAAAGAAAATTGAACTTGTGCCTCACATATCAGCTGAATACTGAACCACCAATTGTGGATTTGCTGGCTGAAGGTGTTGACCCAGTGTTTGATAAGATCATTGATTCCTTGGGTTATATTTCAAAGAAAAATCCCAAGCCCGTGATTGATTCTGTCATGTTTTGGAGAAAGTCAAAGGCTGAGGTTGCTGCTATGGCTGGGGATGCTGCTGAGAAGGCTATTCTTGCATTGAAGGATCATAAAGAAAACAACAATTACAAAAAACATTCACATAGTTCAAGCACAGTCAGTAGATTCTCTCACAAGAGAAACAATTCTTCAAAGTCAACAATCAATCAAGGTGATTCTAAACTAGAGTTTTTGGAACAGCAGGTTCAGTCTTCAAGAGAAACTGCCATTCAAGGTGAAAGAAAGTCATTGATCAGTATCTACATATTGTGCCGTGTTTTGATAGAAGTTGTGAAACAAGTTAATTTTGACTATAATGGCGATGATTTGGGCGACAAGCTGGAAGAAATTGTATTTGCTCAATTGAGAACTACAGATCCAATTTTAATATCATCCTCAATAATTAGATCCGCAAGTTGGAATTTATTTGCTGAACTTCTTGGTTACATGTCTGAAAAAAGATTCCTTAGTGTCAGTGATCGTTTCATTGCCGACTTGGAAAAGATCCCGTCTGTTGTTCCAAAGGAAATTGAGCCTTCGATACATCTGTTGATTCATGGTATGAGATATTTACGCTTAAAGAGTTATCCACCTGAAGATTTTGAAGAAAGTGCTGATTTCTTATTATCCATCTCCAAGTTTTTCAGCCAAACAAAGAGTTATTCCATTAAATTGGCATATTCACAAGTACTGACGTATATGCTACTTCCATTGGCCGAATCATTAACAGCCGAAGTTAACCATCCAACTTGGGTTGAAGCCATAAATTTGCTGTTAAAAACCTGCAAAAAGGTCGAGTTTAACCAAAAGGGCTGGACTACAAACTTAACTTTGTTAACATCTGTGTTATCGGTTGCTCAAAATGATATTTTTCTTTCCACTTGGTATGATTTGGTTGATTCCATGATCAAAACTTTAAAGTCTAAACACTCAACTTTAGATGAAAGAGTTGTGATTGCAACTTGTATCGCAAGATTACTATGGGTTTACGTTTTTAGATGTAAAGAATCATTGAACAACACAACCAGAAAAGTGGAATCCATTATGAAATCTTTATTCTTTAGCAAGGGTAAACAGAGTTGGCTAGTTACAGATCCTGAAATGATTTTCCCATTTGTGCAAGTCTTTAGAATTATTGGTTATGCCGAACACAATTCCACAATTGAAAACTACATTGTTCCTCTAATTAAATCAGGTTTCAATGGTCATAATGTGGATAATGTGCAACACGAAAAACTTGTTTTAGCAATCAAGTCATATGTGGCTATCTTGGCGGATAAAGAAAGACCACTCTTCCCTGAAAACAATGATTCCATTGGTAAGCCAGATATCAACACCGAGCCAAATGACGCTAACCATGAAGAAATTTGCAAGTACATTGATTTATTGGTGACTTTGTTAGATAAGTCTGTTGGTGCCAATTATTTTTCTCAAAGTGGTGGTGATACTCCATCTCAAGCAACCCCAACAACACCATTCTATTACAGCTCGAAGTCCCCATTTAGCGGGTTCAAGTTTGGTTCTGACTTAAATGTCCAGATTAACAAAAATTTGAATATCGAACTGCTTGCCATTGTTTTTGAATCCATTCCATGGTGTGTTAATGGTTTCCCAAGAAAGATAGTTGAGATTTTGTGCAGAAACTCATTACACACAGATGTCAGAGTTGCTTCTGGTGCTTCTGGTGCTTTGAAATTGTTGGCATCTAAAAAGAACCCACATAGTTTGATCAGTTTATTCTCCAAGTTTGCTTTTAATTTTAGTGAAAGATCGAGTTACAGTCAAAGTTTCATTATTTCGAAAGAGTTGTTGAGATTGTATTATGAACTCTTAGAGTCATGGTTGAAATCACTGGAGAAAAAAGAAGAAAAAAGTGATATTTTGAGTGGCTTGGATGACACTGCTCAAGATCAGGAGCGCAGTATTGTTGATGAATTACAATGGAAAAACACTATTACTGTTATTGAAGAGGTTGAAGGTCATGGATTGTTCTTTTTAGCATCACAAGATTTTGAAATTCGTAAACTCGGGTTGTCTATTTTGAAAATTACTGAAAACTTTGATGAAGCATTGTATGCTCAGTCAAAAACTGCTAAGCCAAAAATGGGTCATTCTAGATCTGCTTCAAAGTTTGCTGCTGATATTGGTACCAGAGTGTATTTCATTTTACAATCCACTGATTTCTTCAAATTGATTGCTTCTCAAAAACAACATCTAAGTGTTGCTGAGAGATCAAGATTGTCCAAGTTGAACCAGAAACAACGCCGTGATATTTTAGTCAGGTTAGCTGAATCAGACTATGGTGTTGATTCTGCATTATGGTTTAGAGTTTTCCCAAAGCTTTTGAATATTTGCTTTGAAAAGTGTCCGATTACTATGGCTTTATGCAGATCCATTGTTTGCACAAGATTGGTTCAAATATATGAGGCCATTTTGGAGATTGCAGGTGAAGATCGCGATTCACAGAAACTACTGTCATATGGGCCACCTGAAATATTGATTGAGCAATGGAAATTGTACTTGATAGTTGCTTGTACGTCTTTGACTTCTACAAACGAACAGAGGCTACACATTCCAAGAACAAATTCACAGGGGAAGAAGAAATCACAGCAGCAAATGCTAACAATCCAACACAGTACGATCACCAGTGCAAGAAGTGTGTTCAAATTAACATTGAATCTTTTGAATGTTTCAAACCAACCAGTAAGGGATGCAATAATTGCAGGGTTGAGTTGTATGAATGTTAATATCTTCAAGACATTTA
>JAJLVX010000098.1:0-26940 GCA_030564525.1 Liangdongia berthetii | reverse complement strand
TACCTGCACCTCTTAGAGCTCTATAAGCATGCTGATGTTCTTGATAAAGGCTTGAACTTCCTATTTCAGGGGAGTTAATAGTTGAAGTTGATGACACCAAGTTTGCAGAACTGTTTGAGCTTGGGTGCTCGAGTCTGTTTGACAATGATCGGTTTCTCTTGGCCACAGGTGTATTAAAAGCACCAGGAACATTGTATCCGTGTTGTTGAATAGATGATGGAGTGCCTGAAGTTGCAGGAGCGGTGTTATTGATGTTATTTATTGGGATAGGTTCATGATGATTGATTGTGCTGTTGTTGTTAAAAGTGTTCCAGTTTGACATCACGAAGCAGGGGACAGTTTTTTTGGATTAATCTAGTTGGAAAATAATATAGTAGTGTGACTGATGAGACAGTAGTAATATAAAAATAGTTAAAGGAGCGACGATAGATCAATTCAAAAGCTTTTCAAAGTTGGATGTTGATTTGCAACAAGGAGACTTAAACCATAAATGACAATGTAATGGTGAAAAAAATAAGCAGAAATAAAAATAGGAAACAAAAGAAAAGATAGCAAAAATAGAGATAACAATACTGGAAAGTATTATACAACCTCTTTAGTGGAGTACTGTCCTTTTTTTCTCTTCCTCTTTCGTTGTTTGTACCCAGCGGCTATTGATATAAAACCAAAACAAAGCAGAAAACTTGAGTTTGTTGCTTTCTCGACGCGCCGTGTAGAAGAATTTCAATGTAGCAACCAACACAATATCAATACTGATTTGGTTGTAACCTGGACTTGTTTTTTGTTCAATTAGGCTGTTTTCCTATTCTTGTTGTTGCTGTTATTGTTGGAAGAGTTTTGTTGACGTTTTCTTTTTTTTTTGGTGTTCAACTTTTTCAAAGAAACAAACAAAAATGTTGATTTAAGGAAACAGGATTAAGTTCAGAATAGAGAAAATGCAGCAAGAAGCAAACCACTTTAAGGACTACTTGTTTGAATATACGCTTCCTATAGATAGCTATATGATATTAATACACGCTAATTGTCTTTTTGTAGAGATAAAGGACTACATAGATGAATAATAGATTATTTATAGCTGCTTATGATGTAATGCGAGTTTATTTTAGAACCACTTAACGGATGTGAATATTCACAGAATCGACTGAAAATATTGGGTTGCGTGTTTTCAGCTTAAAAGGCTGCTCTGTTTACCAGATTTCCTGGACGTCAATGTTAGATTTTCTTAATAAAAGGAATCAAAGGTATAGAGGGGACCTTCACCAGGTCTTGTGGTCCGTGGATTGTGATTTGTGTATCGTTTAACATTTTGACATTACAATTTAAATTTAACGCGTATGTTTAAGATTCAAGATTCAAGATTCAATCTTCGTAAAGTGAGCGTGACTTGTAACTTGTGGTATCTTTTAAGGGTCTTTTTTTACTGAAAGCCTGCGTCTTTAACGGTGATTGGATGGATATTAACCAGCCTTCCATCACTCCACCACTACAACCCATAATTTACAGTGTACAGATCAGTACTAAGTAGTATAATAAAATCACCATTAATACATATACATATGTATTTGTAGTTAAGTTTAAACTTTTGCTCAAGAGTCAATGGTCCCCTTCAAAGTTCAAACTTCAAACTTCCCGAATCCCGATGCTGATCTGAAGTTACTTTTGTTTGTAGTTGTTGTGGTTTCAGCTTTCAACTTGCATTTTACAGTACTAATAAAGATACAGATGACAGCAGTATATTGCATGTCAATACACTAAGCTACAGCTAATAACAGTTCTGTGCTCATCTTGAGTATTTTGTGTTGGAGGTTGGTATGTAATTTTTCTATTCGATTTCTGCTTTAATTCCAGCCTCCAGGTATGAGGAATCAGAGTATCCACTGTCCAGTACACATCGTCTATGATACTGATTGGCTTTCTGTATAATCACAGAAGTTTAAGGTATGTCATTAAACAGGGACGCAAGCTACTAATGGTTTAGTGTTTCATTCAATAATAAAGTCGTCCGAACGTTAGCTGTCTTACCTGCAATATTTCTCACAGAACTGTACTTTGATAGACAAAAGATTCAGTGCTATATAAATCATACATAAGTACTACATACAAACATTCATCCATTCCTAAAAACAACCATTATGCCATCCATTAAAAATTAATTATTAATCCTTCATGAATGATACAGTTATATTCAAATCACTTACAATTGGTAAAAAAAAAGCAGAGTTGTATTAGCACCAATGACTCTTTAAAGTGCTGATACTATTGCCATGGCGTTCCAAAATATCTGGTTGTACATAACTCTGAAAGACCAAGAATGTATAACTCTTTTAAGTTATAATTACCGGAACAACTTTTACTCCTGCTAGCAACTGGTGGTGAGTATGATGACTCTACATAAATAAAATTTAATATGTACTAAGATGATCAATAGATTCCATCAATCATGATAATATACTGTTGAAATCACATGACTCTATATCAAATTTTTGGTTTAGCCACACACTCACTTTTTATTCAAAACATACAAATTACTAACAAAACAATAAAACAAAAGTAAAAGTCAACTGAAGAGCCTACTTTCATTGAGATTTTAGTGGTGTGGTTATTATTCAAGTCAATATTAACTACTGCTGGATACACTAACAATAATTCCAGACCTTTTTACATCCACACAAAAAGGGAAAACATTCTTCTAGCTAGAAATAGCTTTTTGTTTGCATCGTTATCAGTGGCGGGTTGACGTTCATCTCAAGCAACAACAACAAATATCATTTCAACCATTTATTCCATCAGCATAGCAAATAACAAGATCAAGAATGGCGCCTCAATGGATGCCCCAAAATATCCAAAAAAGATTATTTGCATACGTCCTCCAGCAACTATCTCTCTTTAGTGAAATTGACATTTCAAAGTTGGATGTGTCATTGGGTTCAAGCAGTCAGGTCACGTTGAAAGATGTCGAACTAGATACTGAAGCTATACATTTGCCAAAGGTGTTTGTAAGGAATGGTATTATTGATACCCTAAAATTGCAGCTGAACATGTCTGGTGGGGTCAACTTGGATGGTGATGGGCTTCATTTGACAATTGCGCCAAAGTACAATAGCAACGATAATGATCTGGATGATTCAAATAATAAGTTCTCTTTGGCTCAGAGTGCTATGGATTTGGCTGCTAGCATCATACAACCTGAAGAGACTGATAATGAGGAAGAGTCTGAAAATTTGGAGGCATTAAAGGAGTCCATTCATATAGCAGCAGCTGATAAACAACAACAGCAGCAGCAACAACCTTCTACTTTGAATGGGTACATGGCAAGCTTGATTGATGCAGCATTGGCTAGATTACAAGTGAAGCTTGCAAATATCACAGTTAAAGTTGTTATGGATGAAGCAACCATTGATTTGAAAATTGAAAACATAGCATTGGAAACTATTGATGGTATCAGACACACCAAACTGTCAAATATAATGGTAGTGGCAATTAAACCAACAACAGACCCAGGTGAATTTCAAGAAGAGAATGGTGAACAATCAGAAGAGATTGAAGAAAAGCAAGATTCAGATTTTTTTGAAGATGATATTGTTAATGATAGTGATTCATCAGACTCAGATTCAGATGATGATACCAAATACAACACAATGATGTCTTCCTCGATATTAGAGAGACCACTGGAACAAGAATTATCATTATCAAACTCGAAACAAGATTTAACTTCATCTTTAGTTTATTCAAAAGAAGAGGCTAGTTCCATATACATGAGTGCAGCATCTCAAATGGCACGCTCCGCACCACTTCACAGGAAAGAAGAGGAAAAGATTTCAAATATTGCATTCATTAATGAGATTAATGTATTTTTTTCAGGTTTGACCAAAATTGAGGAGCTCAAAGTTGAAATTGATCAAATAAAAATTGCTGCGACTCCAGTTCCTACTGTTGTGCTACATTTATTAGAATCATTAGTACAGTTAAGCACCAAGGGTAGCAATTATCATCAGCGTAATTCAAATATCAGCCAAAAGTTGTTGAGAAACAAGAGACTTAATAATTTGAATGGTAAAAACTTGCCAGGTACTATTACAGAACAGAATAATGATGATGACTCACAGCTGTTTGATAAGTTAACTATAAACTCCGTTGAATTGAACTTTGTTTCTGCATTGTTGGATAATGGTTCGTTTGCTAAACCACAGACATTACGTTTAATTTTGGAAAAAACGAGTATTACTCAAAATAATTCAGAATTAATCTATGGTGGTGTTGAAAACTTGAGACTGTTGAACAACAAGTCTGATTCATTTTTGCATTTTGATAATGATGAAGATTCTACAAAAAGCGATTTCAGATTCGAGTTAAAATTGAGCACTAATGAATTCACATTCTTGTGTCCAAATAATCTAGAAGTCACTATTGACCAACACATTATTCAAAGGTTTATTTATTTTACATCATTACTACCACAAATTTTGACATCATTAAAGAAATTCCAATCATCACAACCTGTCAGAAAACCACAAAAGAATACTACTATTGTTCAAACATCATTGATAGATTTGGTGCTAAAATTGGATGAACAAAGCTCAGATGAAGTTCGTATTAAATTATTTCCAGTTTCATTTGAATCAGCAACCGGTAAGTTATCAGTTGGTAAAGTTTCAATCAACACCACAATCAACAAAGAAACCAATCCACTGGTAATTTTGAACAAATTTGAATTTTTGATACACAATGGTGAAATCCAAATCAGATCGTTCGATAACACTAAGCACGAAATTGTGTTGACAACCTCGAACTCTATTAATATTGATAAAATTGAGATTTTGCATGATTTAAATACATTGAAATTTATTGTTGAACAATTGCAAAGTTTCAAAGAGTCACTAGTTTTTCCAAAGGAAGAAATTCATTTCAAGATAAGAAAGAAAGCTCGTATATCTGGCAGCGTGATTTTTAAACAGAAACAATCCGTTCAATTGGTTACATTCATCAAGAGGATAACTTTCAAATTACAGGGTGTTTCTCCAAAGTTTGGTAATTTAGAAGGCTGGTGTAAAGACACAACATTCATTGTTCAAAATGAGAATTATTACAATTTATACATCATGGATATTGGAGTTCAAAGATGTTCTGGTGATTTGAATGAAGATTTTTTAAGCGTTGTCAATCCAGATGATAAAGGCTCACCAATTGTATTTGTTAAGATTAGAGGCACAAAAGTTATCAATGTATTTTTGAGAAATCTTGCTTTAGAATATTATACAAAATGGCTTGCTTTTGTTGATAATGGGAACAACGATTCATCAAAGAAAGAGAGTTCAGAATTATCCGACATTTCAGAAACACAAATTTCAGATTCAGAGCTTGGTATTAAAATTTCATTACTAGAGTGTTGTATTGGGCTGAACCCCGGGAGATTGGATTCAAAAGCTAATCTTGTTGTCAGCACCGGTAACATTGATTTGAATTTTACACAGCAACAAATTTATGTTAGAGCTAGCTTTGGCTTTAGTGTTTTAGTTTTGATTGATGATGTTGCCAACATTGTTCAAGATCCAAAGAAGTCAAGAGCTACACTCATTAATCATCGTCCTTCTTGGTCACAGGTTGCATATCTAACCAAGATTGGGTATGCTTCAGTTGCTACAATCAATAGAATCGGTGTTGAGACTTTTGTGAGAAATGAAAGATTTGTTCGTATTGGTGACATTTCTGAAAAAATTAACAGTCTTATTGAGATTGAAATTGGTATTGAAAATTTAGATTTGGAATTGTGTTCAGATTCTTTCCATTGTTTAATGCAGTTGATTAATGATTTGAAGCAACCTGTCTACATCAAAAATGAGTTCAAGTACAAGTCATACAAGCAAGATGATATTGATGTATTTGCTGATATTGACAGTGAAGAATTTAAAGCACCTTCTGCAATGAATTGTATTAATAATAATAGCAATACTTCACCACATGACTTTGAAGACTTAAACATTGTTGATGATTATTACAATGAGACTGGGGAAGGAATGTTTTCAGACTCCAATACAGAAGTTGGTGAAGATGAGTTGTTACAAATGGTCGATGATGATGAAGACGATAAGAGTGTCGATATCCTTGATAAAGACTTAAGTGAACTGAAGATTAAGGATAACAAGAGTCTCTCAAATAATCCATATTTCAGAGATGACGTTGGAGATGAGGATGATAATGATGAGGATGATAATGGTGATGTTGACGACAATCCTATTGAAGATATTGATGATAAGACTACAGGTTCTGATTCCCTTTTATTGTTCAATGAAGATCATTTTGAAGAAGCTACAATTGAACCAGTCACAATCAAAGAAACTCAAAAGATTTTTCCAATTGGGTTAGTTTTAAACATCAACAGAGCCGTGCTTAAGATTTATGACGGTTATGATTGGAAATATACCAGAAAAACCATTAGCACTTGTGTTAAAAGATTAGAAAAGAAGGTTTCAGAAGAACAAGCTAGGGTATCTCAACAAGGCATTCCAACATCACATTCAAGACAACAGCAAGGACAGTCATCGTTATCAGCTCAAACTCCAGCTTCTCGACCAAATAGTGAAGATATCTTTGATGAAACATTGTTTGGGTCTATTCATGTTTCTATTCCGGCTGCAGCCGACCCATCAAGATTGACTATGAGCATCAACAAGGAAATACAAACGGTCGAAGGAAATTCTCAAACGAAAGACAATGAAAGTGGTTCAAATGGAATTGAAGTTGGTAAGGCTAATATCAAGAAGTTGAAATTACGTCGTTCTAAAGTTGCAAAGATCGTCATTGAGTTGAACAATATTGATGTTGATTTCAAGATACTCTCAAACAATGACCCATTACTGGTTGATGACGTCAAGATTGAAGATGAACAGTCTGAAGTTATAAATGAAGCTGTTATTAAAATTGAAAATTTTGAAATCATTGACAAAGTGCCAACATCAACTTGGAACAAGTTTGTGACGCTGATGAAAGATGTCAATAGAGAGGCTGGTTCCTCGATGCTCAGTTTGACAATACAAACAGTTAGACCAGTTGCAACATTACCAGCCACAGAACTTGTAATTGATGTGAATGTCTTACCATTGAGACTGCATGTTGATCAAGACACTTTAGAGATGTTGACTAGATTTGGTGAATTTAAAGATTCCAGATTTGAATTAGTTGATGAGATTGAAGATATTATCTATATTGAAAAGTTCAAAATCAATGCAGTTCACGTGAAACTTGATTATAAGCCAAAGAAAATTGATTTTACTGGGTTAAGATCTGGTCATACCACGGAGTTTATGAATTTTTTCATTTTGGATGAGGCTGAAATGACAATGAAGCAAGTTACATTGTATGGAGTTTCCGGTTTCCCAAAATTAGGCTTGCTGTTGAACGGACTGTGGATGCCAGATATCAAGTCGACACAGTTGAGTGGTGTTTTATCAGGGTTAGCACCAGTGAGATCCATTGTTCAATTAGGATCTGATTTTAGAAATTTGGTTACTGTTCCAATTCAAGAGTATCAAAAAGATGGTAGAGTCTATAGGGGCATATCAAAAAGTGTATCACAATTCACTAGAGCAACTACAGGAGAGTTGTTAAAAGTTGGCGTTAAATTGGCTGCTGGTACCCAAACGATCCTGGAAAACGCAGAAGAGATTTTGGGTGGTTCTGGCTCATCAGCAAGATTAGCTGATGTGCGTAACAATAGAACAAACAATGTTAATGACCGCTTGGAAGATATTGATGAGGATGATGAAGATGATATTGATACAGGAAATGGGTTTACTTCACAGTTAATTGGGAGAAGTTCATTATCAACAGCACCTCTGCAAAAATCGATATACAAACCAACACTAGAATCATTCATGGATTCTGGCAGGATACGTGGTGCTGGTGTTGGCACTAGTGATGGATATGATGATGATTTTGAATCAGTGACTTCACCATTAAGACAACAGTATAATGGTGGCACTATTGGTGGTGATGATGAAGGTGGGTTTGGTGTCACATCAGATGATGATGATTTGGATGAAGAGCTTCCACGCACAGTCAGTTTGTATGCCAATCAACCAACGAATTTGAGAGAAGGATTTCAACTGGCATATGATTCACTTGGCCGGAACTTCCTTGTTGCTAAAGAGGCTATTATGAATGCATACTCTGATGCTTCTGAAGGTGACAATGCTCAAGATCGTACTTTAGCCATTGTGAAGGCCACACCAGTTGCGTTGATCAGACCTATGATTGGCGCTACTGAAGCTGTTTCAAAAACGCTATTGGGTGTCACTAATCAATTAGATCCAGATCAGCTAAAGTATACCAAAGATAAGTATAAGGAGATCAAGAAGAGATGATGAGGTTTAAGAATCCCTAGTAATGCTGGGGATTGGGGTTACAAAATTTGCATATTTATTTAATACTATAGTATGGGATATTATAGGAGTATTGAGGGTTAGTTTATAGGGTTGAAGTTATATAATTATATTATTTACACTGTTGCATGTAGTAGTGGGTTTTCAGTCTGATGCATCGAACTTCGAAGTCAACTTTAAATATTGCAGTTATAAATTAGGCTGCATAGAAATTGACTCACAACTGTAATATTATGAGTCCAATGGTATTGTTTTATAGTATCATCATAATAGTTCCAGCCCAATTAACTACTACTAGTCTCATACTCAAAAATAAAGCCGGTCATATACATTTTTGGTTTATTTCATATAACTTATTAATTGAGTCATTTTCATAGGATTAATATTGAAGAGTTAGAACTAAGAGCCAATTGAGATATAGAAGAATCGTGTTGACCAATGCGAAGGATGAGGTCCAGTATCAATGCATAATCAACGGTTGATTAACTTTTATAATAATCGTACTGCATAACCAATTGTCATAGTAAAAATTTTTCTTTTAATCTTGATTCTGGTAGAACAGTAGCTGTAGTACTTTCCATTTTTTACTGGCTGGAAATAACTCCACCAATCAGAGTGCAGAGTTGTTGAAAAACAGAACAAACCCGAGCGTTAATAACAACGAGAAGAGGTAAAAAAAGCTGTGAAACCTACCAAAAAACACAAAATGGGCTAAAAAGTAGTAATGGTGGATATGGTATTAGAGACTACTACTATAATCTATGAATCATTTCTAGTCTCTTATTCTTATTACTACCCAATCGATTTATTAACAAACATTACATAATAGCTTAGTCATCAGATGCATTTTTCAGTTTTTTTTTGTGTCATTCCGTTTAGAAGAGACTTTGTGCCAGGGCTGAAACAAGAGAGGAGTAAGTTTGTCATAGAATTGGCGAATAAAAGACAAGATTATTGAACTTAACGTGGCTTTTGTTTACACTTCATAATAGTAAACACATAGTTATGTTGTTGGATTACTCTTTTCAATGAACTAAACACCTCCTTAGTCTTTAGTAGAAGTTGTAAGGCTATATTTGGTGTAACAATAAGGCATCAAAACCACAACTAGAACCACAACCACCTGAACTACATGACCATTGTGGGCTCAATTCAAAGTAAAACACACCTGAATTACATACTTCCTCTTCTCCAGACTCTCCATATGTTTCATGTTCTAAATTATCACCATATGGCATACTTGCATAGGTTATTATTACTGTAATTGTGATTGCAATGACCGTGTAGCAGGAGGAGTAACTAAAATCTGGGGTAGCTTTTTTTTGGGTTGAAACTTCACCAACTCTCAGGTAGGGGGAAAATACCAAACTATACTTTAGTAGTAACTACAGACGAAGTCTTGAATGTGATCTTGAAGTGGGATTTGAATGTAGTGAAGTTTACACACTATTAAACACAGACTATTAAACTACTATACTACTAGTACAACTCTAAAGGGATCACTAACCGTTTCTCCAGAACACCAAAAGTACCCCATAGTCTGCTCAACAATAAACAATTAACAACGTTGCCGTATAAGCATCACCATTCACAAGCCCAACTGTGTCAAAACACCCCTTTTCTATACATTCTAGTAGGTCAATTGTAGTGACTTGGTGTCATTTCTTTCTCATATGGCCCTTCTCACAACTTCTCAGATGGCATCCCAAGACCAAGTAGAGACTATCCCAGACCCTAAATACCCTTTTCAGACCGAGTGCCGCTCGGCTGTCGTTTCCCAGACCGTGTTTACATTGGTCTAGGCCACCTGGGTGGATTTAACTAAATTTACACAAAACACAACAAGAGCGAACAACCAACTTCAACGAGGCCCCAGTCCAGTCATCACAGCTAAAAGAAAGAAATGGATGTGTGTGTATGAGTCAAATTTGGTGTACCAAGCCAGTGCCATACCATCACTCGTGCTTTGTGTATAAATACCTCTGTTATTTCCTTTTCAATATCCAACCTTGAAGTTAGTAGTGCTTTTATTTATTATAATCATCATTGAATTATATATAAAGCTTTACAGTTCAAAGCAAAAAATAAGAAACACCATAACAGGAGGTTTTTTTTAAAGTTTGCCACTGTATCAATTATTACAATATTATTCATACCAACCAATCAGATTTGTGTTTGCTTTGATACACCACCTCAATTATAATCACAATGGTTACCCCTCCAGATATTGCTGCCCTATCCATTGATTCAGTCAAGTCTGGCTACAATGCCATTCCTTTTGCTGGTAAAGAGGCCCAATTTGAGAAAGTTGTTGACTTGATTGACAAATTTGGGTTCATCCCAGAATCTTTGATTGAAAGTGAGGCCAAATGGTTCTACGAAAAGTTGGGTATTGATGACGTTTATTTTGAAAAAGAATCACCAGAAGGTATTGTCAGCCATATTCACGCCCTTTACTCTGCCAAGTTGGATGCTTTTGCCAGAAACGACTTGCATTCTCCATTCATTCACCACAAGATTGAATCCCAAGATCATGCTGTCTATTTTGACACATCTGTCCGTGGTTCTGAAGAATTCAAATTGATCAATTACGAAAAGAGAATTGACGAATTGTATTTGGATCAATTGGATGCTTCTTACAGAGTTGAAAGTTTCAATGCTCCATTGACTTTGAACAACCCACAATTTGATAACGCTTTGGCTACTTCCAGTTCTGGTTCTTCTAGTGCTCCTCAAAATGTTCGTGTTCACTTTGTTTACAAGAATCAGTTTAAGGATGATTCCATTTATGACCAAACTTTCTTGAAAATCATTTCTCCACAATCAAAGAAACTTTACAATGAAATCATTGATCAAGTGTTGAAGCAAACCGGTCCTTTGATTAGACATTTCCCAGTTGAAAACTCTGATGAACATCGTATTGTCATTGGTTACAAGAAAAACACAACCAAAAAGTTTTTTAGTGCGTTGTCTGCTTTGATCAACTATTACAAGTTGGATCAAACAAGAAAATATGTTGAAAATTTCTCAAATGGCGTCACAACTATTTCAATCTATTTGAAGCAAACTTTGGAAACTTCTCATTTGCAAATCCAACAATTGATTAAGGAAGTTTCTTTGTTGTTTGCTATTCCACATAGTTTGTTTTATGATTCTTTTGCTTCAGGTGAATTCTCTTTGCAAGAATCTGTTTATGCTCACATTGGTACCATCTTTGTTACCCACTTTTTGAACAGATTGGGTCCTGAATATCAATCCTTATTGGGACTATTGGATGCTAAACAATCCCACCAAGTTGCCGAACTATTGTCTAGTTTGAAGAAGAGATTGAGATCTGAAACTTTTACTCAATCCTTTATCTTTGATGTTTTCAACAGATACAAGTCCATTGTTTCCCAACTTTACAGATCTTTTGCTGATGTTCATTATATTCAATCAAAATTGGAAAAGACTTTGTCTTATCAAAGATTGTCTCAAATTCCACCAATTAAGAGTGAAAAGGAATTTGATGAATTATTGTTGAAGCAAGTTTTCAATGAAAATGATGCTTTGGTTCTAAGATTTTTGTTTGTTTTCAACAAGTCCATCTTGAAGACTAACTTCTTTGTTTCTACTAAAGTTGCTATTTCATTTAGATTGGACCCATCATTCTTACCAACTTTTGAATATCCACAAACTCCATTTGGTCTATTCTTTGTTGTTGGTTCTGACTTTAGAGGTTTCCACATTAGATTTAGAGATATTGCTAGAGGTGGTATCAGAATTGTTAGATCAAGATCTTTGGATGCTTATGAGATCAACGTTCGTAACTTGTTTGATGAAAACTACAACTTGGCTCACACTCAACAACGTAAGAACAAGGATATCCCAGAAGGTGGTTCCAAGGGTGTCATCTTGTTGGATTTGGATGCCCAAGAAAACCCAAAGGCTGGTTTCGAAAAGTACACTGATGCTTTGATTGATTTGTTGATTAAGAGTGATATCCCAGGTATCAAGGAACCAATTGTTGATCTATATGGCAAGGAAGAAATCTTGTTTTTGGGTCCAGATGAAGGTACTGCTGGTTACACTGACTGGGCCACTCTACATGCTAAGGCTAGAGGTGCTCCATGGTGGAAGTCCTTCTTGACTGGTAAGTCTCCATCGTTGGGTGGTATTCCACATGACGAATACGGTATGACTTCTTTGTCTGTTAGAGCTTATGTTGAAAAGATTTACGAAGTTAAGAAGTTGACTGAAACAAAAATTAGAAAGTTCCAAACTGGTGGTCCAGATGGTGATTTGGGTTCCAATGAAATTTTATTATCCACTCCAAATGAAGAATACGTTGCCATTGTTGATGGTTCTGGTGTTTTGTTTGATGACGAAGGTTTGGATAAGAATGAATTGATCAGATTGGCCAAGGCTAGAAAGATGATTAATGACTTTGACAAATCCAAGTTGTCTAGCAAGGGTTTTGTTGTTCTAGTTGATGACAAGGACACTAAGCTACCAAATGGTGAAGTTGTTTCCAACGGTGTTTATTTCAGAAACAACTTCCACTTGAACTTGCCAAACTATGTTTCTGGTGGTAAAGTTGATTTGTTTGTTCCATGTGGTGGTAGACCTGCTGCTATTGATATTGACAATGTTAGCAAATTGATTGATGCCAAGACTGGTCAATCTAAATTCTCTTATATTGTTGAAGGTGCTAACTTGTTTATTACCCAAAATGCTAAGATTGAATTTGAAAAAGCTGGTGCTATTCTATTTAAGGATGCTTCTGCTAACAAGGGTGGTGTCACTTCATCTTCATTTGAAGTTTTAGCTTCCTTGGTTTTGAATGATGAACAATTCTTGTCAGACTTCAAGAGTGGTACTGATTTCTACAAGGCTTATGTTAAGGAAGTTCAAACTAGAATTGTTTCCAATGCTAAGAAGGAAGCCACTACTTTGTTGGGATACAAGACTAAGAACCCAGAAATAACTTTGAGTGAAGCTTCTGATCATTTGTCTAACGATATCAACAGATTGGTTGATTTGATTTCACAAAGTGATGATTTGTGGGAAGACGCCAATTTGAAGAGAAAGATTATCAGCAGTGCTATCCCAAGCTTGTTGATCAATAAGGCTGCTGGTGGTGTCGATGAAATCTTGTCCAAGTTGCCTGAAGCTTATTTGAGAAGTTTGTTTGCTACTGCTATCTCTACCCAATACATTTACGAAGGTTATGATTCCCAAAATGTGATTCAATTGTTGCACTTCTTGAAAACATTGTCCACTTGAAATTAAAGTTCAATAGTATAAAAAGTTTTTAATAGTTTATAGTTTATAGTTTATACTTGTGTGTTTTTTAAAAGATTATTGATGTAGTTAGTGAACAGTAATTCTATAGTCTTCGGTATTGCATAAAGTTGCATATTTATAACATGACACCATGAATTGTTATATAATAGCTGCTTCAATTATAAATATCCTAGCTACAGCAGCTGCTCTTATTATAAGAATACAGTACAGCTTAGATCAATATATAATTATTTATATACCATGCAATTATAATATGATTGCATTACTCTATCACTATAAATAAATTACCTAATTGAATTTTCTCAATTCGATTGGCAATGCTGCAAATCATTCTCCTTTAACAACTTTCCAGAAGTGTTTAAAATTGAAGGAAGCAATTCATTCTCAAAATGCTTTTCATTATTGGTATTGATCAAGACATGGATATGCGATAATTCTCTGACACTTTGAATAGCAGGAAAGTTTCTAAACCAAATGACATTTTCTCTATCCAATTTCAAATGCTCAATGAACGTATTTCGAACGTATGTATTAATCAAACACCTTGTAAAATCATCGACATCACCAATTGGGGAGTCTGGATCACTTTCAATAGGCAGCTTGGACCATACGACCAAATGGAGGACACCTTGTTCAAAGTTGTATGGGAAATCGTTATTGATGATCTTGGTGTCGTGTTCACTCGTGAATATCGTGGTAGATGCTGGTGTAAGGGGAGCGTGCCAGTCGAGTCTATGCTCAACTATATACGAGACGATGGACTGACCGTTTAATGAGGCCTTGAATGCTCTGTATTGGTCTGTTTGGCGATGGCTTCTGTAAAATTGATCCAATTCATTGGTTTCTTAAAAAAGGGTGTTAGTAGGAGATATTAACAAATATATTATATATCAACAGAAGCCATTAGTTATTAATTACTTATTATCTCCACAGCTCTTTGCCATGTAATGATCTCATCACTAATGACCATTTCTGCCTATAATGAATGCTTTATACTTTTTATTCAATCGCAGTGAGCACTATTCCGTTTATTTTTTTCAGAAACACATTCGCGTTCAAACTTTAAACGGATATAAGAATTTATTTCGGAGATGAATCATGAAATCAGGAGTACTCTACTACTACTATTACAATTAAGTATTCTATTCACTGTCCAGTGACTCAGTGAGTGTTTAACTTTCAAGTTTTAAGTGTTTATGAATTTAAATTTCAGTATGAGGTTCAGTTCAACCCCTTGGCACTTGGAAGTTGGCACTAGTAGTGGCAGCCTGCAGGTAGTACGTACTAGACTCTAGTATGCAAGCCTCCAGCCTCCAGGCCCTGTTTAATTTACATCTACAGAAGATCAAATTAAACTAAATACATTTGGGCGTATCTAAAATATCTAAACGAGGATACCAAGATATATCATATCTGATTCTAGATAGGCGTATATGTATTTCAATTGTTGACTCTAATTGACAATAGAGTGAGCACCAGCTGATGGTTTACGAAAGGTATAAGTGGAGGCTGGAGCTGTGAGCTGTCTAGACTTCTGAGTATTAATAAAGCTTTGAAGCGATGACGGTCAAAAGAGCTGTAAAGAGCACAGATGCGTTGTATTTTGGAAGAAGCAGCAAGTTCCAAGGTTACGTAGTACAGGCAGCAGCAGCGATCTTTAGAGCTCAAACTATTTAACTACTACTGCTGTAGTGGTGCAGAGTTTTGTGCAAACATGCTTGCATGCACGACGGTTGGCCAATCAGAGCAGTTTAGTTTGGGGTCAGGGGGAGACTTGTAAACAAACCTAGGAGCCCAAAAGGAATAGCATTGCTTCTAGGCCAATGCAGTAATTAGTTTGCTCGTGGGAGACTAGTAAAAAAATCCCGTTTAATAACTCAAGCACTTAAGAGAATGGTGTGTGTTTAGAGCCCATAGAGATAATAATGATCTAAGGAAAAGCCCTGCTTTTAAAACGTTTAGATCCATTTCAATTTAAGCACAGTAACCCTTAATCGAACCAGTTTATTTGCTCGTTGCATTGTTCGCCCAACTGATGAAATCGATAAATTTGCTCATTCAATTAAGATTCAGGAACCGCATTTTTTTAAGCTTATCGAAGATGCGCTTATAAGAAAAAAGTCTTGAAAAAAACATCCACAAAACAGATGAAAACAACATTGTGCCAGGCTCCAGCCAATGAAAAATAGGGAACTGGGAGTGTTTTGAATTTTGAATTCACAGTCTTACACTCTTGGTAAAATGTATGCCTAAATGTAGTTGGCATAATTTTATTAATCCATCCATACATTTTGGCTTAGACATTTGGTACGTCATGAAACCCAAAGTACCGTGGATCGCAGTGAAAAAGTGAAAGCAGGAGTCCAAAAAGAAGCCAATGACACTCCATTATGGGCAGCCTTTTATGCCATTTGAGCCTTTTAGTCCTTCTCTTGAAGACGTTCCTTTTCAAAATTAGTGGATTTAACCTCGACCACCAACAGTGGTCTCGCAGCAACTTACAGATTACAAGTTTCCATTGATCAAACAGATACCAAGACTAAAAAGTATAAATATACACCTCTTTTTCCATATACTCGAAGGGTCATGGACCATGGTATTCTGGTAGAAATAGAACATATTTTATATTCATATCAGTCCATCACATAGTCACAATGGTCGCCATTAACAAACTACAATACGCTCTACTTCCAGCCGTCGCTTTAGCCGGTGAAGCTAAGGTCAACTCTGATACCCCAGAAGGTACCGTTGCTGTTGCCCAATTCCCAGAAGGTGGTTCCAAGGGTTTCTCTGGTGAAGTCACCTTCACTGGTTTGGCCAATGGTTCTGTCGAAGTCTCCGTCGACGTTGCTGGTTTGCCAGCCGTTGGTGGTCCATTCCTATACCACATCCACTTGGCTGCAGTCCCATCAAATGGCTCCTGTGCTGCTACTCTAGGTCACTACAACCCAAACAAGGGTAACTCATCCTGTGCTGCTCAAAGCTCCACTGCTTTATGTGAACTAGGTGACTTGACTGGTAAGCACGGTACCATCCCATCTGACGATTCTTCTTTCAAGACCACTTATGTCGATGAATATTTGTCTCTAAACAAGGACAACGACTACTACTTTGCTGATGGTACCAGATCCATTGTCTTCCACTACAACAACTTGACCAGAATTGCTTGTGCTAACATTGAATTGAAGTCTTACGGTTCAAACTCTACCACTTCATCAAACTCTACTGGTTCATCCAGTTCTTCAGCTTCAGCTTCAGCTAGCTCTAGTCATGCTGTTCAAAGTTCCACTGGTGGTGCTAACCAACTCGCTATTGGTGGTACTACTGCTGCTTTTGCTGCTGCTGCTTTGGCTTTGTTGATCTAAGCGGATTAGGTCGATATTATAATTGCTGTTCTGTTGGGTTTCGAGTTTTTAGATTAGTGTACTTAATTGTTTGCGTTGTATTATGGAATCATATTATAATTAGTATAGTTAATTTAATACGTTATGTTAATTTGCTTAAGACTTATAATGATAAGCACCCTGCTCTTATAACAAATTAGTTATCAGACCCCACTAGAGCATTGGCAAAGTCCAATATTATAGTACACCAGCTGATATATATCTTATAATTAATTATATATATAAAAATTTCTATTAATTCACTTCTTTAAGTCATTTACGTTACTGCAGAGCTGTTCATCTAATTTCAGCAAATTATTTTTGTTCTTTATCAATAAGTTATAACTATTAAATAATTCCTGAGGTGAATGAAATTGAATGACCTAACAAAAAACGATATAAGGGTCATCATAATCCTTGTCTTATAAGTTATGACGTTCAGAGTTCTGAATCCTGATCATTGAATATATTATTTCATATTTAGCCGGGAGTCTCCACTCGAACTAAAAACTGACCAAAATTTAGTCCATTTGATTTCACTAATTTGTTGACTAATTCTTCTTCTAGTTGAATATTTCTAAATTCTAACAATAGTTATAGACTATAGTAGTACTAGTAACTACTACTATAATCTATTTCAATTTTCTACAATCTTGAGAAAAGCTATTTATAGCACTTTACTCTACAAAAGATCTGCAATAATCTGCGGCCGTATGCTTTCTCACAAAGCTCGGCATTGCACATGGCACATGCTCAGCATTTAAATTTTAGATTCAGGAACCGTATCCTAAGCTTATTGTTGGTTTGAAGCTCCATACAGATAATAATAACATCATACCAGGTCTAAATAGTAAAAAGTATAAATATACATAATACACCTCTTTTTTCCCAGACTCAAATGACTACTATTTTATATTCATATATTATCTATCCAGAACATATTCACAATGGTAATTACCAATGCTATTATTCTATTTCCAGGTGAAGCTAAAGTCAACTGGGATACCCCAGCAGGCACAGTTGCTGTTGCCCAATTCCCAGAAGGTGGTTCCAAGGGTTTCTCTGGTGAAGTCACTTTTACTGGTTTGTCCAATGGTTCTATCGAAGTCTCTGTCGACGTTGCTGGTTTGCCAGCCGTTGATGGTCCATTCTCATACCTCATCCACTTGGGTGCAGTTCCATCAAATGGTTCTTGTGATGCCACTCTAGGTAGCTACAACCCAAACAAGGCTAACTCATCATGTGCTGCTCAAAATTCCACTGACTATTGTGAATTAGGTGACTTGTCTGGTAAGCACGGTGTCATCCCATCTGATGACTCCTCTTTCAACACCACTTATGTCGATGAATATTTGTCTCTAAACAAGGATAACGACTACTACTTTGCTGATGGTACCAAATCCATTGTTTTCCAGTACAATAATTTGACAAAATTTGCTTGTGCTAACATTAAATTAAAGTATTACGGATCAAACTCGACTATTTCATCCAGTTCTTCAGCTTCAGCTTCAGCTAGCAGCTCTGGTCACGCAACTTCTACTGGTGGTACTAACGAAATCGCTATCGGTGGCACTGCTGCTTTGGCTGCTGCTGCTTTGGCTTTCTTGATCTAAGCAGATTATAAGGATCATGGTTCTGTGTTTTCGAGTTTTTAGATCATTAGTGCAATATACCTCATGTACTTTTTTCGTTGTATTGTTAGTATAGTTTAATACGTTATGTTTTGCAGCTTATTAAAATTGAAGTTTTAATATACAGCTAATTAAAGTACTGCTGTGTTAATAGTCATATTAAAGCTTACCAGGCAGTAATATTAGAATTGAATCTGATACAAATAATGAACCATCTGGTCCCTGCATATATTATTAATAATTATAAAAGAATCGACAATATAATAAAAACAAATTAGTGATCGATCGTTTATAATGAATAAATTTTACCAAAAAATTGAACAGATCATGCATTGAAAATGACCTACATATTTCCAAAGTTGTGAAACATTGATATATATTGTGATTGGAACATTTTAGTAAAAGAAGAGGAGGGACAAATGAATGAATAATATTATCTGGCAAATTAATCAGAGTAAACTAGTATAAGAAATTGTGAAAACAAACATTAGTTATAAAAAAGCAGAATTATAAAAATAAATGAGAAAGAAAAGAATATAAGAAGAGCAGAAAAAGTAAATCAAATTCAAAACGTTCCAAATCAACATAAAGCGCCCATATAATATATAAATATTTAACCTTCAAGACTTGCAAGTCCTTTAAAAAAAGTAACTTGAAGCAACTGCACCAATCATGACAGATGCCAAAACCTGAATACTCCAAAAGTTCAATGCAACAAACGTAGCAGCATTTTCCGGTAAGTCTTGATCATCAGTGCTGTTATCAGTTGTATTATATGGCAAGGAAGAGTTAGTTTGGTTGTCAGAATCTTCAGCAACCTTTCTTCCCTTTTCAATATCTTCGTAAATCAAGTCATCCAAGTCTTCATCGTCAATTTCATTGTTAAAAGAGTTCTCAGAATCATCGCTTTCTTCAGCAGATTCTTCAGCATCTTGAATATCAGAATCTTCTTCAGCATCCTCTTTGACTTCGACTCGTTTTTCCTCAGAATCAATAACCTTTTGTTCAACGGAAGGGTCTTGGTTCAAAAGACCAGATAATTTTTCAAACTTAGAAACTTGTTCTGCCTCAGACAGAGCATCCAGCAAGATCAAATCTTCTGGATCACTAGATGGTCTAATTGTAGCACAAGCCAACTTATCATTATTCTCCAAATGGATGTTGATAGCTCTGTGACCAATGTATTGAGGGCTTGAAGGATCCAAAGAAAGGTATGGATCATGATAGAAAGTTTCAAAACAAGTGGCGTCAATCAACCCATGCTTACCACTCAAGTCACCAATTTGACAATATTCATTACCAGCTTGTTCTCCACAATTAGCTGGTGCATTATAAGGATTGAAGTTGTTGCCAGTAGCTTCACAATTACCATCAGCACCAACAGGAAGGTCATGGATATGATAAGAAAAGGCACCAGCATTCTTTGGTAAACCAGTAATATCGACATGGACCTTTGTAGTACCATTTAATGAATAGAATTGAATGACACCAACAACGTTTTGACTGAAACCATTTGGAAAATCAGCTCTCAAGACAACATCAGCTGGGTTGTTTGTAATTGATTGGGCTTCTTGAGCACCAACAGCACCAGAAACCAATAAGCTTGTAATTGGGAATAAATATTTTGCCAACATAATATAAAACTTTTGATAATTGGAGAAGTAATAGTGTAAAACTCTTGTAAGTTATGTATAGTTGTTCAATAGTAAATTAACAATCAAACCTGATGTAAAAGAGTAACATGAAAAAAATGAAGTGAACCAGCTGAAAACTTTTAAGAATTCTTTATCAAACATCAAACCACAAAACCAAATCATTTCTTATTAAATATAAGCCTTCTAGTATCTTTTTCTTTTTTGTGTAACATCAAATACCCAGTTTTGACATGTACACAAAGATGATAAAAAAGGGAAAATCATATGAACAACTATTTAATTTAAGCAGCACACACAGACATAAGTTTTCTCTGACATGACAGCATTAATATTAATCAAAGTGTACTCGACGAACCTGCAATCTGCATATTAAATAAAATATTATTCTAAGCTGTACTGTCCTCTAGGTTAATGATGAATATTTAGAATTAGATTATCTCCAGCTGGTCTTGAGATTTGTTAAGCATACCAATACCACTCCTATGAAAATGGCTGCAGTTATACTAACTAACTTTTTAGACCTTATAAGCAAAAAAATTTAATTGAATATACGTCATAGTAATAAATTTTACAGCTGTAACTAACTATATTTAAATCAATATCACGGTACAGGGCATATTAATTAGAAGACCTACATCAACTATATTTATATAGTATATCAGATACCCGCTATATTAGATTGTATGATAATATAATCATGATGAAGTCACAGTTATTCCAACTAGTAACGACATCTTCCCAAAAAGAATGAATTGAAAAAAAAAGCATAAAGCAAAACCATTAAATAAATAAATAAGTTGTGAATGTTTGTATGTGTTTGTGTTGTGTATGAGTGTATAATATGCATCCATGACCGATGTTGATTCATGTTGTCATGATCTTTTTTTTTTGTTGTTTTTGTATTGTTTTGATTTGTTACACTTACACCATGAAAGATTCACCACAGCCACAGGTACCCTTTGAATTTGGATTCTTAAAGACAAATCTTGAAGAAATCTTGTCATCTAACCAATCCATTTCAGAACCAACAATGGAGAATAGAGCCTTTGAGTCAATGATCACCTTAACCCCGTCTTGTTCGACAATTTCATCAAACTTCTGAGGTTCAGTGATGTATTCCAAGTTGTATGACAAACCAGAACAACCACGATTCTTGACACCGATTCTGATCATCTTTGGTTCAGGCTGGTCCAAAAGACCTTGTAGATGTTGGATAGCGCTTGGAGTCAATGTAATCAAAGCCTTACGAGGCATCAATCTTCTTCTGACTTTTCTCTTTGGCTTTGGAGTGGCATCTGTGGTGGTTGAAGCATTGGCAGTGGTATTAGTAGTAGTGGTAGCAGTGGTAGCAGCATTCAAAGTTTCTGTAGCAGTAGGAGCTGGTGTTGCTTGCTTTGGAGTTTCTGGAGTGGTGGCAGCCGACACTGTTTGTTTTGTTGCGACCGGAGCCTTTTTGCGCAAAACATCCTTGAAGCTTCTTGAAGGCAGGGAGTGACCCTTCCAGATTGTAGAAGGTTGTTGACCTTGAGTGGCACTAGTAGCAGCAGCAGCACCAGAAGATGCAGTGGTGGAAATTGGAGCTTGTTGTTGGTTTTTGTTGAAAGGGATAAAAGTGACAGTACTTTCACTAGCCACAGGGACAGTTTGCATAAATCTTCTTGTGTTCTTTGGAGCATCACCAATGCATCTCACTATCACTCTGCGATTGCTTATTCTTGTGAGCTGTGTGTTCTTTAGAGTGTTTCGCAACATTATATTCGTGTTCATTATCATGATTGTATTTGCAATTGTAGTATTTTGTTGTTTTGTATTTTGACTCCTGAAGGGTGACTAATAAGGGAAAGCAGTGTGTTTGTCTGATGTGAAAAAAGATGTTAATCCAGTTCAAAATTGTTCTATTTGTAACACTGTACCTTTAATCTGATTAATTATGATATGGAACCAGTCCAATTCTTCTCTGTGATTCTTCAATCTAAAGTAAAGCAAACGTAACTAAATTGGTACTCCAGGTTTATAAGGAAATTGGTCAACTTTTTGAACTTTGATCACTCAAAAAAATCAATGCCGGGAGTCGGAGGTTACCCGGTGGTCGGAAGTCAAAAGTAGTCATCTTGGTCGGAATATTGAGTCATCCTCACAGCCAATCAGAGGCGAGAAAAACGTCAGCATAGTAAGTGTTTGAACTTTGCTGACTCTACTACTACTGGTAATTTGTAAAGAGCTACAAGTTACAAGATTTGGTAAACCTCAAAGAGGTACCTTTAGATATGCAAACAAGGTTTTTTCTCATTGGAGAAAAGATGTCGTGGAAGATCATGTCGACAGTTTTTGATTCCTCATCTTCTGAGTCCTGACGATGACGAATCACCATGATGATGCTGATAACGATGAACCTTTAACTGTTCAAAAGTTGTCTCAATTGATTTTGGACTTACTGTTGGAATCCAAGACTCCTTAAGAAACTGATAAAGCTAGGAGCTACAAATATTTAACGTGGTAAATGCGTAGACCTAATTCATTCGTTTCTATAAACAAGACTAAAAACTATATAATCTTCTAGCAGATCTGTTGCATATCTAACGCATGTTATACATCTTGAAATTTGAATCAGCTTGATTCATATGAACCTCAAGTTTCAACATTGATCAGTTCAAACTTCTCGAATCACGAACGTGCCTTTAATCGAATCTTTGATCTCTGTTCCAAATCTCGATCCAAATCTCAGAGAAGCATAGCTCATGTATGTTTTCAGGGCGTTTGACATCTCAATACATCTACAGTTTCAGTATCAGTATCAATCAAATATTAACATCACCATCCTTATTATTATATTTTATCAGAGTTTACAGAAATCTACTCCCCTTCAGGACTTTTGTTACAATCACATAAATATCGGTTTGTATCATACGCTCTTTCTGAGCAACCATTGACTTGGGCCAAATCTCATACTTTTTTCTATAAAAATCCCCCAATCTCTTACTATGATGGTCCATACGGTCAATCACTTCAAACCAAGTTCGTCTTGAATCTTTTACTTTCTCAGCCTCTCGCTTTCTAATAGATTTATCTGATTATGTTTGAAGGCTTGAATATCAATGAAGTTAAACCCATGAAACCCAACAATCGTGAATGCATTAAATATTGGTTTGTTATATATTTCTTATACAAGTCCATTAAATTATCCAGTGGTATTCTATTAATTATTGAAGTCATCACTAGCAACAACAGAAAACTCAAAACGCTCTTGTCCATCACCATCTTGTAACTGGCCAATTTTAAACATGTTGAAAAGAGATGCAAACAATATAAAGACGAAATCTAACAGTCCAAAAGTTAAAGCAGAACCTAATAAAAACATTAACGAAGAACTTCTCGTTGGAATTGCCTTTATGAAGATTGGTGAACGACCAGCATTCAACAAGTATCTCTCTTCTTTAATGTACTTAATAGCCGCAATAGTGACAGAGAAACCAATCCATTGTAACAAACTCAAACCAAGGGTTGCAATAATCAAGTATTTAATTGGAAATTTATCAATAGAACGTTGGTAAATAATTAACACAATGGAAAGGACTAATGAAGCTAGTAATGCAATCCATAACCCATTAAGAGCATGACTTGTTTGACTTGCTGGGAATTTGTCACCAGCCTCTTCTTTCAAGTATTCAATATGCAATTCTGGCACTTCATTGTGAATCAAGGTGTATAAACTATCCCTCCATGGCTGACATTCAACATTTTTTTTACTTCCTGAATATATTTGGTCAATGGAATGTGTTTTGCAGTAGCTTTTCAAACCAAAGAAGTAGACAGTGTTGTCGGTAAAGTTGGCTTGTTGTTGTGCTTCATCAGTGGTTCTAGTGGTTTGGAACATGATGATGCTGTTCTTATTTGTTAGGGTCGAGTTCGTTTGGATTAATAGCCATGCTGATAGTATGAGAGTGAGGACGGCACCTGATAGAGCGATCGACACGGCTGGTAGTCTCTTGAATCTGTTGAGCATTTTGTTTGACGCGTTAAATATCAACAATTTTGATGGCTTTAAATTTTAATGATGATGTTGTTGAAGTTAAAACTAAAACTAAAAATTGTTATTTCTATTGTGTTTCAGAGGCTGAGTCGATGCATATCCCTGCATAATAAGGGCCCCCCGCCGCCCGGGCCGAGGGAAAGTTAACTAGTACATACTACATGCATGATGCAACATAACTCATGCTCATTGGTTGTTTTACCTTCAAAAGTTCAAAGTTCAGGAATCAGGAGGCAATATAAAAAGGCGAATATGATCTTGTTCAACCTTTATACTTTATTTAGTATCGACACGTTACAGATTCAACAATGCTCCACCCAAAAGCCCTTTCAGCTGTTGCTCTTGTTGGCACATTAATCACAGCTACACTAACAGGAATGCTTCTCTTCTCAACAAAGCTTACACCTGAGAACGCTATTATCAAGTTCCGTTCGTTTGAAGAGACTGATACCAACAACACTCTAATTGAACCTGTCCATGAGGATAAATACACTTATTACTTTGGTTTGAATGAATACTGCAGAAGTAATATGATGGAAGGTCCTGAACATAAAGGTGCTTGCTACAGCTGGTTGGATAGTTTCCAATCCATAGTTTCTTCTAAATACCCTGATGTTGACCCTGAATTTATTGCAGCTCTTGATTCAGATTACCCTAAAACCCAGCTTAAGCGTGCTAGAGGTGGGTTGTTAACTGGGTTTATCTTGTCAATTTTCCTAGGTGTCGGTTTGTTATTCAGTTTTATTGCCCATGGAGAGATGTTGGTTAAGACTATCACTACAACAAGTTTGTTGACATTTATTCAATGGATTGGTTTAGCAATCACAGCCAACACTATCAAACATGTTCAATGGAATACAGAGTTCTTGTTCAATAATTTTATTAAAACAATCCATTTATATGCTTCTTCAAACAGTTATTATTTGACAATGTCTAAATGGGCTTTGTCATTTGGTGTCTTGGATTTCATCTTGTTGTTGGTTTCAAGAGTGGTTATGTTGAGAGCTAATAAAAAATATGCTAAATTAGAACAACATCGTGAGGTTTATTAAATTACTACTTTAATTGATATGATTATTTTACTGAACTGTACTAAGATGATTCTAACGCGTCATAAGTATATTAAATTATAAAAGATATGGAAGTTAATATATAGTATGTATATCAATTCTTTACAACTTCACAGAAGATTTCATAAATATTAAACATCATCAACAAATATCTAGTTCTTCTTACCAGCATCCAAATTCTTATTAATAAAAACACCCAAATGACCAATAAACTCTGGATTCAATAAAGCTGCAATTTCATAATCCTCAACATTTTGTGAAATGGATCAGGACGTGTTGCAACTTGCAACATGAATTTGGGAATAATATATAAAGCAGCAAGCTGCAGCCAATGGAAGTTGGAACATTCTTAGCAGCAACAACAGCGTCATAATCCGCTTGTCTCACCATAGTGCTCTCAGGCAGCAGGCTCATAAAGGTAGTTGTAGTATGTACTATGCAGTGTCAGTAGTGTTACACTGCCAGAAAATCACAGTTGAAATTGGCTTCTAGACTGGCAACTTGGACACCATGAGGAATCAGACTTTGCAAGAGCAACAGAGGATAATAGAGCGACAACTGCAGTGGGTTGTTTGTAGTTTAATCGATTTTGGTATAATTTTGATTGTGTTTTCTGATCGACTAGATAATCAAATTTCATTAAATGAAATGGGCGCAGTCAAATTCATAGATGCATAATGACGCATAAAATATGCACGCATAAATAATAAACAATTTCCCATTTGGGATGAAGAAGAGATTTGGATCTTTTAAAATAGAAATAGGTCTACTGATTGGTCGTGAATCGTGATAGTATCATCATTGATCAATAGAAAATTCACAGCATATAATTGCACAGCAAGATTCAAATTTAATGAAATCTTCAAAGTTCAGAGTACTAATTTCTAAACCAATGCCACATGTTGTTACATAACTAAAACGCACACTTTTGTGCTAAATTTAGACAATCATCAGATATGCATGATTCATGATCATACTGGTAAGTTGTAACTGGATATGCACTGTGCAGCCTTCAATATTTTCAGGCTTCATCTTGAAAAGTTGAAAGTCAGGAATCAATTTAATAATAACCGGAGTGTTGATACATAACAAACTTCAAGTCACTTGTTAGAATATTGTAAAGGATATTAAAGCTTTAAGCTTAAATTTTATTCATATCATATGCATGATATTTCTTTTTACAACGCCATATCAATATTGTACAATTGTGCTATAAGAATAACTGCAGTGAATATTTAGCTGTACATGCAGAGTTATACACTATTCATCAATCAATAAATATGATATTAAATTAAATAAACTAAACTATAAACGTAATTACAATGCACTAGTCTCTCTTTTTAACCACGACTGAGCCACTGGGAACTTCTCCAATCTTGAACCAACTAACTTCCAAATCTTTTGATGGTATTCATTAACAACCTGCTTTTCTTTTGCAGATAAAAGTTCAACATTGATCAATTTTTTACAATATGGCACCAAAGTCAAGTTTCTAAACTTTAGGAAA
>JAJLVX010000097.1:0-26987 GCA_030564525.1 Liangdongia berthetii | reverse complement strand
TGCATTACTAGATGTTAGAAAAGAAATTGATTTCTGCAGAAAAGCAAATATTAGAGTATTGGGTATAGTGGAAAACATGTCAGGATTTGTCTGTCCAAACTGTCATAATAAATCACAGATTTTTAAGCCAACCACTGGTGGTGGTAAGGCTTTAGCTGAAGAGCTAGGAGTTCCATTCTTGGGTGAGGTTCCATTAGATCCAAGAATAGGTAAGGCTTGTGATTCTGGTGAAAGTTTCCTAGATTTATACCCAGATTCACCTGCATCAACTGCAATTTTGGATGTTGTGGATTCTCTTATAGAATCAGTTGAGAAAAAGTAAGATATCATGAACTTGTCATTTAATGCATATAATAAATTAATTTAACGAACTACTTTCTGTATAACTATAATAAAACAGTTTTTTATTAATTCTAATTTACATTCTCTAATTATTTATGCTTAATACACAGTGATATCTTCATCATCACCAATTTCTTCATCATCTTTCCCGATTTCTTTAATCTCATCATACAAGGTCTTTTTCAAGTTTTCCATTGGACAACGCTTAACAAGGTGCTGTAACTCGGCTTCACCAAGAGGTAGCTTACCAATCAAACCCAATAGAACCATGTAATCATGACCAGCAACCTTGACTTCAGAAATCGCCTCATCATTATCATTTTCATAATCAGCCAACAACAAACTAACAACCTTCTTGGACATTATAGATGCTGCAACTTTGATCTTGAAGCTGCCTTGCTTCAATAGTGGCAGATTGTTAACAAGATAAACCAAAGAACTGGAATTGTTATCAGTAACTAGTTTCAAGTAGTTATTGTAAACAGCCAAACCAATAGCCCAGTCTTGAATCAATTGACCAGAAGGAAATCTGTTGATGAGTGCTTTCAGTTTAACCAAAAGTGGACCATTGTTGATGACAGCAGATGGTGCAACATTCTCAATTATAGCAAGATGTGCTTCTTGGTATTTCTCTGCGTTCAATAAAGCATCAGCTTCTTTCCAGTAGTCAGCTTGATATTTAAAAAATAAGGCATTGGCCTCATAAACCACATTAGCTGGAATCTTCAGTTCATTCTTTATTCTACCAAGAACTTGTTCATCATTCGCCAAAAATTCAATATTCTTGTTCAAAATTTTAGTAATCTCACGTTCACAAACAACATCATTATGCAAATGAGATAAAACAAAAATGGCTTCCTCCCATAGACCACCAGCTTGTAGTTGTTCAGCAAATGATAAGCTTAATCTGTCACCCAATTCAATACTTTGAGGGAAAGTTAAAGAACCAGATGATCTGATTAAAATTTCATAAATATACCAATTGAATCTAACATCCAACTTGTTTTCAGTCATTGTACTCGACAAAATAGTTTGGATATCAAAAGCTTTTTGAAATTTATCAACAAAGATCTTTAGCAAATTTAAATATCTGACATCTTCAAATTGAACAGGTGAAGTGTTTTGATTAATAAAATTCAGAATTAATGTGAATAATGGTTCATTAGTGTTACCATAAGATAGTAGCAGACTCAAAACAGCCTTCCAAGACAACCCTTCAGTCAAGTTGATTGAATATGAATCTGTCAAAATATCACCTTGTAATAACTTGTAAATCTTCAAAATTGGTGTTGGGATAGAGGTGATAATAGCTGATGCTTTCCACTGTTCAAGCTGCTTGGTAGCACTGTACTTAACAGATGGATCATTAGAACCCAGAAGGGAAATCAAAACAGCCAAGTGAGCATTGTTTGTTTTGATTGCAAGTTTAGCAGCTTCTGGAATGTCAGACAACACCAATAACAAAAAGATTTTCTCAAGTGCATCACTTGTCACTGAGAGCTTTTGAGAAACTTCATCAGCTGTGTATTTCTTTAACCATTTAATCAAACCATCACGTCTTTGAGTCTCCAAAACTTTGTTAACAAGCTCAACATCATTAAGAGCAGCCAACTCTTCAGTGGAATCAATGTTGTCAAACAAAATGGATGCCAATCTCCACATAGTTTCTTCATCGTTGTTCAAGAAATTGTGGAAACTTTCAATAATAAACTTAAAAGAAATATTGTTATTTTTAGCAATCTTTGGAAATTGATTAGATCTTTGTAAGATATTGGATAATGCAACGTGCTTAGTGTAGATGACCTTAAAGATTTCTTTATTTGTAACACCAAATAATTTATCCAACGATATTATTTTAGTGTTGGATCCAGACTTCCCCTTGACTAATAATTTATCGTCTTGTGTAAAGTGGGAGAAGTTGTGAGTTGAGAGCCTAAGTTCTTTCTTAATCTTCTTTTGATTCTTAACAACTTTGCTAAAATCACCAAAAATAAGCTTGTCCAATTCACCAGCATCTAATGTTTTGGCAAAAGGTGCTTCATTGATGGTTGTTCTTTTCAATGTGTTGTCAGCAAATACAGAATCAAAACGAGCAGATAACCTTAATTGTTGATCCCATGAATCAGCAACAGCAAATGGAGAATTAACATCCAAAACTTCAAAGTCATCATCATCGACATTTACAGGTTCATATTGCTTTTCATCCAATTCAGAATTGTCAACAAAATCCATTGGTTCATCTTCCCCTTGGTCATCAGAAGCAAATGACTCATCACCACGACGAATCAAACCAAATGGCACTTCAATATCAGAGTCTCCTTCGTTGGTTTCATCAAAACTATCTTCCACATCTGGTTGTTCAGCCAAAACAATTGGCTGTTCTTCTTGTTCTTCTTCTAATTGCTTTAATGCTTGAAAGTCTGATTCAGTAATGAAACTACCAGGCATCAATGATGTGGAATCAAAATCAAATGATTGATCATACTTTTGTTTCTTGAAGACAAATGTATCTTCAATAGTATTATTCTTGTGTGCTTTAAAACTATTTGTTTTTCCAACACCATTGTCAACAACAGGCTTCAATGCAGCAGGCTTAGTTTCTTGTTGTTGAACCTTCTTCTTTTCTTTTTCTAGTCTCTCCAACTCAGCATCAACATCAACAACGTCATCATCATCATTAACCAAACCCCAAATACTGAAATGTTTCACTTTAAAAGTCCAAGAGCCAGTAAATGGATCGTAAAACACAAATTCCATATCTTTCATTTGTTTCAACTTTCTCACAAAGAGTCTGATTTCAATATCTTTTATTCTTGGATCGGAAGAATCCACTTTTCTGCTTTTTGTAGTTGGGAAACATTTTTCTAATGTGATGGTTGCTGGAACATTCAAACCTGAACCAATTGGAACACGTTCATTTGGATTCACTTCAACAGTTCTGTTCTTGTTAATCTTCACCGCAGAACCAAACAAGTTACCCTTCAAGTCAGAAGCAAATGCAGACAAATCTACCGGTAATTCAAATCTGATGGATCCAACCCCTTTTCTGCCAATTGTGAATTCTGGAATTTCAGATAACTGTCTGAGAGGCAATCTTTGTAATTCTTCAATCGTTGGAGAACACCAGTATTGGTCATCATTTGCAGCAAATTGTAATAATTGAGCACGGTCAACAGGTTTATCAATTTGTTCAGTAAAAGAACCATTTACAATACTGTCTTCAGCAGGAGTTTCATTATTTCTAGCATCTGTTTGAGAAAATACAACATCGACATTTGCATCCCCATCAAGACTTTGGTCATCTTTTTCTGGATTTATGGTCTCAGGATCTGGTCCTAGAATTCTCATTTTTTCAGCACCACCAGTTGGGCCGAATATCTTTAGTCGTCTAGCTTCACTTCTAGTTGGATCAACTTTTAGTTTCAGGAACTCAGAGGTTGAAGTTCTCTGTGCTGACTTAGAAGAAGACGTACTAGTCACCGATGAGCCAAATGCCAATCTTGAGGGGTGCTTGATCTTTTGTTCAGTTGATTTTTCATTGGACATAGCACTTTGAATAAAGTCCTTTTTTGGTGAAAACAACCCCTCAGAGTTGTAGTTGGCTTGCGCAGTGATTCTGTTATTTAGTTGTTCAAAAAGATAAGATCTTGGTTGAGAATTGGCCGCTGGAGAAGATGCACTAGAAAAGCTTCTCTTACGTGCCGAAGCTGGAACATTCTTTGTTTTGTTGGATTTTGCAGATTCTGTCAATGATTTTGGTAAATCTTTATAATTATATTGTTTTGTAGGTGGTGTATTAATGCTGTTGACTTGATTGCTGGAACCGAATCCTGATGATGATTGTTGTTGAGTTTGTTGAGCACCAAAACCTAATGTTGGTTTAGCAGCAGTGCTATTCCCAAATAAACTTGGTTTGGATGTACTAGAAGTACTATTGAACAATCCTGAAGTTCCCGTTGAAGTTGTATTGTTGTTACCAAACAAGCCACCACTAGTAGAAGTGCTTGAAGTGTTACCAAATAACCCTCCAGTAGTTGTGTTGTTAGTATTTCCAAACAAACCTGATGGTTTTGGAGCAGCAGCAGCAGCAGCAGCAGCAGTAGTAGTAGTATTGGTGTTTCCAAATAAACCACCATTTGTACCAGTTGTTGGAGCCTTGTTACCAAATAGCCCACCAGTTGGGTTAGGTTTTGTTGCAGATGAATTACCAAACAAACTACCTCCAGTGGTAGCATTGTTGGAAGCACCTGAACCAAAACTGAAACTGGTTGATTTGCTGTGACCAAACAAACCACCAGATGATGTGTTATTATTTGTATTGTTGGTATTGTTGTTACCAAATCCAGAACCAAAGCTTGAGCCAGTATTAGTTGATCCAAACATATTCGTGATTAGATCGATTCCAGAGCACACAAATTCAAAGCTGTTCTTTAGTTGTTTTGAGAAAATTTCTTAAGCAAGTAAATATGTGACTGAGACTAACAATTGAAGCTTCAATTCACTATTTCAACCAACAGTTTGGCTGTGTTTCTGATTAATTTAATAGTGTTGTTTACGTTTTTGGTGTTGTTTCCAATATCACTTAAATTTTTTCGAGGATTGAAATTAATTTGGTTTGTGCAACAAAACATTTTTATTGGCCTAATTCGGAATATTACTATATGTGGAAATATTCAATTACCTAAATATTTTGTATCAAATACTGGTTTATTAATACTATTCTTCTTCTTATTATTATTATTTCAACATAATCTATTAACATTTAATATACATTAGTTATAACTTTTTTTAGTTTGAGTTTTTATAACAAAACTTATGCAACTGGCATCTTGGCTAGCAAGTCGAAACTACCAGTACCAACACCAGATAATTTACCCAAAACAATACGTGCAGAAGGACTTTCCAACTTTTCACGGTCATTGTCCAAGACAGCCTTGGTTAAGAACTGACATGTGGTTTCGTAAGACATCTTCATGAATGAGGAAGTGGAAGAGTCTATACCTTGACGGTTGAATGGAGTGTATGAACCTTCTCTAGTCATCATATCACCAATCAAATCCAAATGACGTGAACTAACTGTAATGGCATAACGACCAAAGACATTGTTGATTTCGTTAACAATGGTATTTCTAGCAGCTTCAACACCATACACCCTCAAAACAGCAGAAATATCGTTAGAAGTAATAGCGTTAACGTTGATAAAATCATCTTGTTCCCACATGGCTTGGAAATTGACACCTTCAGTGGTCAAAACACGCTTACCATTTTCTGGTTGAGGATGTAAACAACGACCAATGTTTGGAACTTGCTTGACAACAACCTTACGACAAATGTCTTCAACAATGTTAACCATAAGAATCTTTTGGGTATCAGCAGTCAAAACTAGTCTAAATTCACACCATTCACCCTTCTTATCATCAAAGTTGAATCTGGTGATCATATCACGAGCACTTAAAACAGCAGCTTGACGATCACGAGCTGACTTATTCAAAGCTGCTCTAGTCTTTTCTTCTTCAGTTTCAGATTCATCATCAGAATCCTTAGATTCATCATCAGAATCCGTTTCTTCATCAGATGTCTTCTCACCTTCTCTCATAGCTTCAATCTCTTCATCATCAGGTTCGTCATAAGAAACAGCTTGCTTGATGTTAAAACGTTCCTTTTCTTCTTCAGCATCGGCAAGTTCTTGTTCTGGATTTCTGATTTGCTTTTCTTGTTCTTTTGGAACTGCTTGACCAATGGCAGGTAGGGATTCATTACCAGTCTTCTTTTGTTTCTTTAATAGTTTCTTTAGAGAAGATTCCAATTCCTTCAACAAATCAGTGGTCATCACAGTTTCTAAACGTTCCTTAGAAACATCATATTCTTCTTCATATTGTTTCTTGTTGAAGAATTTGAAGTTGATATCATAAGTACGCAAGTTTTTAGACTCTTCAGAACCAGAAGTTTCGGTAACAGTAACGTAATCAACCAATTCAGATAACATAACCTTGGCAACAGAACGGCAGAAAGCATCGGCTTCATCATCAGTAACACTATCCTTGATTGGCAATGTCATTTGTGGAGTCTTAATGTGTTCAGAGGCTGTCATAATAATTTCTCTCATACGAGGAATACCCAATGTGACGTTAGCAGCACCGTGACCAGCGAAATGGAAAGTATTCAAAGTCATTTGAGTAGAAGGTTCACCAACAGATTGAGAAGCAATAATACCAACAGCTTCACCTGGGTTGATCAAAGAGCGCATATACTTCAATTGCATCAAAGCACGGAATTTCTTTTCATTCACATCAGAGTTCTTGAACAAATCTTCATTTTCATCAATGAAAGTTTCCAATTTGGATTGGAATGTTTCAGAAACAGAGCCTAAGAATTTAGATGGGTTGTATAAAGACAAAGCTGGATCATATTTATCTTGTTGTTCATAATGTGGAACATCCTTGTTCTTCTTCAAGAACTTGCGAACCTTCTTAGCATATTTAGTAGCTGTGTCTGTATCCAAGTGATGAACCAAGGCCCCTGGGTTGTATTTGGTCAACATGGATTCATAGTTGTCCATACAGAACTTGAAACGGTCCATGTGTGATTGTTTGGTAACATCCACAGCATCACCACCATACAAGAATTGAACCAAAGAACCATCGGCATCTCTGACAGAATTATCATATGAAACATGAACACCTTCTAAACGCTTGGTCAAACAACGTTGTAAATAACCAGAGTTGGCGGTCTTAACAGCAGTATCAATCAGACCTTCACGACCAGCCATACAATGGAAGTAGTATTCTTGTGGTCTAATACCAGAGTAGAAACGACCCTTAATGTAACCACCAGCTCTAGCGTCAGTTTCATAAGCCTTGAATGAAGGTAAAGTCTTACCACTGACCATAACTGGGACACGTCTACCTTCTAAAGCTTGTTGACCCAGCAAACACATAATTTGAGAAACATTAACGTTAGAACCCTTGGCACCAGACAAAGCCATAGCTTGCATAGAATTGTACGGGAATCTCTTCATAGTACCATCTGGGACACACTTGGCAACAACTTGAGAAGTGATGGCATTCACCTTAGATTGAGTGACAGCATCAAGAATACCAGATTTGTTTTGGTCACGATAGACTTCTTCCAAACGTTTCAAGAATTCTGGATCATTAACCTTTGTCGAGGCATCCAAGTTTGTGACTTCAGTAGCAGCTAGACGACCAACATCAACAGAAGTCAACAAAATTTCGTTTCTCCATTGGTTACCTTCAGCAGTCAAACGCAAATCATCCATACCACAGGTGAAAGCGGTATTTTGAATATAATTGGTGAATAATCTACCCAAGACAGACAAAGCCTTACCAGCAACAGTTGGACCATAAACCTCATGTAAAGAATGAACGATACCATAAGCAGCAGAACCATATTGAGACTTATCCAAGATACCACACAATAACTCACCATTCTTGAACAAAACTTCGTTTTCCTTGGAACCTTTACCCCAATATTCATTCTTGATCTTGTTCTTTGACTGCAAGTTGATACCTGGCATGTTTGGTGGAGTGATGTTCAACAAAACAGTGGTGATAATTTGCTTACCAGTCCATAATGGAACTGGTTTGTAGATAGCTGGTGGAACAGTGATCAACTTGGCTCTAGTAGAGTGACCATCTTCTGGACGGACACAACCATAAATGTATTGTTGATATTCTTCTCTGGTGAAAAAACTGTCTTTGTTTGTAATCCAAACACCGGCAGAAATGTGATCTTGAATCAAACCTCTTAGTGGAGAACCAGAAGTTGGTGTTAAATATTGAGAATCAGTGTTAGCCAAGTTAAAAGCTTCAGCTCTAGCATTTTCATTTTGTGGGAAATGCATATTCATTTCATCACCATCGAAATCTGCATTATAAGCGTTAGTATTGGCATAATGCAAACGCAATGTCTTTTCACCTGGCAAAACTCTAACTTTGTGACCCATCATAGAAGCTTTATGTAATGTTGGTTGACGGTTCATGATGACAATATCCTTGTTCTTAATGTGACGGTAAACCTTTTTGTTCAACACATGAGAAGCGCGATCAGATGGAGTCATCAATTGATTAGCCAAAGCCTTACGCTCATCCAAGGATCTACCAATCAAGGAAATCAAATAACCATCTTCGTTTTCAATTTGTGTAGCACCTGGCCATTTGTCTGGACCATTAATGACAGCTTGACGCAATTCAGCAATGTTATGGGCAGTGACAGGTTCTGGGTAAGTCAATTTGACAGCAAAGACTGGAGGAACACCAATTTCGTTTGTTTCAATGTTAGGATCTGGGGAAATAACAGAACGGGCAGCATAGTTAACACGCTTACCCATCATATGCTTTCTGAATAAACCTTCCTTCTTTTCTAAAGCTTGCTTGATACCTGGTGGAGCAGTACGAGCAGCATTTGGGTTTGAGTTCTTCGTGGAGTCAATAAAGGCATTGACATCATTTTGTAGTGTCACAAATGCATTCATTAATCTGTTAAAGGTGATCTTCTTTTCTTCTAAGGTGGCAGTTTCCTTTTGGAAACTTGCAATTTGTTCATTCAAATCTCTGATCAATAAAGAAGTATTTAAAATGTTTGATAACAATTCGTTCTGAGCATTCTCATGAACCTGGTCACCCAATTTAGATGGTAAACGGAATCTAGTTGGTGGAACAACCAAAGCTTCCATAAAAAACAAGTCAGAAGAAATCTTCTTACCAGACAAAGGTCTAGAGTTGAACAAGAATGACATAACTTGGTGTTCCCTACTGAATAAGACACGCATAATGTTCTTAACTTCTGCACTCAAGATATACTTGGATGTCTTAACTCTAGTAACAGAGGTATCTGGCTCTTTGAATTCCTCTTCCTCTTCATCAACATCCATAGCATCTTCATCCTTCATCTTCTTAGCCTTAATCATTGCTCTTCTCTTTCTACCCTTAATTGCATTACTTCTTTCTTGCTTATCACTTAGTGGGTTTTCAAAGATCTTTGTGAAACCATCCTTTCTGAAACTTGGAGAGAACATACCACAGTTTTGACACTTGTTTTTGGTCAAAAGTTTCTTGTAAAAAGATGCAATCAATCTCTTACGTTCAGCAAGAACACTGGCAGTAGCAACACCATGTTCACTGGTTCTACCTTCACTTAAAGCTTTGGCAATAGCAGTGTCCACAAATTCAGTCTTTCTCAACTTCAAGAGTCTCTCACCTTCAACGTCAATCTTTGGCAAATCAGTTTCAAGATCATCGGTAGATTCCTTGTCATCATCTGAACCAGAAGCAGTAACACCAAAGTTGTCTAACTCTTCGGCTTCTAATAGCAAACCGTATTGGATCAACTTCAACTTACAACTCATGTGATGAACTTCAGCTTTACTTAGTTTGAAGTTATGACAGTATAGACAGGTACTTCTTAGGAAGATGTATAGTTGGTTGAAGAACAAAGGATTGTATGCTGGAATTGGCAATTCAATGTGACCTTGGTGACCAGGACAGTTTTGTTCGTCCAAACCACAAGTTGCACACAAGTTCTTTAGGAAAGCACCCAAAGCTAGATCATATAAACCACCAGAGATTGGGTGACCCAAGTTGTCAAAGACAATTGGATTAGTGATTTGTTTAGCAGAAAGCTTACGGATCTCATCAGCAGACAAAACGCTGAAATCAACTGAAGTGATCTCAGAGCCAACTGGTTTAGAGATATCCATGATTCAACAGAGTGCTTCTTTCTTTTAAACCGCTTCTAACAGTTGTTGTTTCAGTAATAATATAAAGTATGTTTTTAAATTTCTTTTAGACCTCTCTATACATAAAAAAAAAATTTTTTTATCAAATTTCCGGGCAACCTCATCAGTTTCACCTGATTGGGTAACATCCGAGGAAAACAGTAAATAATAGTTCGTAAAGTGAAACAAAGAGAAAGAAAGGTACTATTATTAATGTGTTGCTCAGTTATATGTGATCCAAAAAGATGTGAAGTGTATGAAAATTTGACTTTAATGCTATTAAGGGCTGTTCAGTGTTCAGTGACGCTTTTCTCATTACAGGGTAAAATTTATGCAAACGAGCTCGGAATTTAATTTCATGCATCAAGCTGCATATGTACACTCTTGTTCAATTATAAATCGGTAACCTTCAAGGACGATAATATTATCAAATATTGTGTTCATTAATACTATACAAGATTCATCTCTGAAATTCAAATGCACTTATTCTCTAGCTTCTCTAATTTTTGTAAACAACTTTAAAAGAACTCAAGCTGATTATTCATTATTTAATGTCAAAGACAGACTTCAAAGAACGGATCAACAACCAATCATCTCTTGGAACTTGGTCACGGAAAGCTGGGTCCTTCAAAGTGTCAATAGATCTTCTGGAAATCAAAGAGTACAAGTTATCTTTTTCATCAACATGACGACCCCAGATTGGTTGAGCAGAGGATGGGTTTTCCAAACGCATAGCAACACCAGCATTAGTTTGACCCTTCTTGACAATTTCTAAAGACTTGTGGTTAACTTCTAAAGAGACAACTCTACCCAAGTTTAGAACTTCACGCTCTTTAGTATCTGGGTTGACTTTAACAGCACATATTGGAGTACCGACTCTAACAGAACCTTCAACAACATCAACACCAATAATCATTGGGTTTCTCTTGTTAATGATCTGAATGGTCTTCAAAACACATGGGAAAATAGCGTATTCCAAGAAATCTTGACGACGTTGTTCCAATAGTTTTTGTTGGTATGCAGTAAAAGAATCAAACAAGTGGTAAATAATATCAGCAGAGAAAATCTTGATACCTTGTTCTTCAGCATATTGTTCAGCTTCCTTATCAATCTTGACATCAAAACACAACATGACAGCGTATTCCTTGGCCTTGTCCAACATGGTTGAAGCTTTCATAACATCTCTCTTGAAAACTGGACCCAAACCAATGGACATAACAGGAATCTTCATATCCTTCAAGAAATCCAACAAGGCTTCCAAAGAACCCAAAGTAGAGGCTTGAACAGTAACACCACGACCGGAAGTATCGACAGAATCCAATAAACCAGTCAAATCATCCATAACTTCTTCGCACATTTCTTCTTCGTCATCATCTGGACCAACAACTAATAAACGGGAACCGGCAACAGCCTTTTCCAAATCGTTAGCAGCAATCTTAACACCCAATGCAGCTTTAACTTCTTTGTGATGAACATATTCAGATTTCAAACGCAATTCACGTAACGGCTGTGGAGTCAACAAAGCTCTGATATTTGTAACAATTGGGCCATTCATACCACACAACACAACACGATCACCTTCTCTTAGGTAACCGTTGGACAAGATGACATCAATTGTAGTACCGAAACCTTCAATAACCTTGACTTCCAAGATGGTAGCTTCAACTTCGGATAAGTACATCAATTGTTTGGACATTCTCTTTTGGGTCAACTCCAACAACAACCACAATAAATCTGGAACACCTTCACCAGTAACAGCAGAAGTTGGGACGATGGAGACGTATTTGGCCATGTTTCTGTTTTGGAAGTACAATTCAGAGTTCAAACCTTGTTCAGCCAAAGCAACCTTGATCTTAGTGTATCTATCTTCAAATTCTTGTTGAACAGCTCTAGTTTGCTTAGCAAAAGAATCTCTGAAAGAGTTGTTTGGGGTAGTTTGCCAGTCATACAAACGATCAATCTTGTTTAGAGCGACGATGAATGGAGCCTTTCTATCTCTTAACAATTTAATAGATTCGATAGTTTGTTGTTCCAAACCATGCATGATATCAATAACCAAAATGGCAATGTTACACAAGGAAGAACCACGAGAACGCAAGTTAGAGAAAGATTCGTGACCTGGAGTATCGATAACCAATAAACCTGGAACGTCAAAGGTTTGCTTCTCATAGTTTGCCATCACAGCAGTCTTTTGTTTCAAAGCATCAATTGGGAAATAAGTAGCACCGATTTGTTGGGTAATACCACCAGCTTCACCACCTTGAACGTTGGTTTGACGAATCTTATCCAATAGCTTAGTCTTACCAGTATCAACATGACCCAAGATACAACAAATTGGAGAACGTAGTTCCTTGTCCTTTGGAGCAGGAGAAGAAGCAGCCTTTTTACCCTTGGCAACAGTCTTTTCAGCAGCAGCAGCAACCTTGGCCTTAGCTTCTTCTTCAGCCTTGGCTTTAGCTTTAGCAGCAGCAGCAGCTTTTTCAGCTTCAGCCTTTTCAGCAGCTTCTTGTTCTTCTTCAAATGCTTGTTTTTCTTCGGCAGCTTCCCTCTCTTCTTCAGTTTCTGGAGCTTCATCACCTTCATTGTCATCGTTTAGAGCAGCCTCCCAGTCTTCAGCAACAGGTTCATCATCATCCAAAGCCATCTTTTCCCAATCATCAACAAGTGCTTCTTCTTCATCTTCATCCTTGGATTCATCCTTCTTAGCAACAGGTGTAACTTCTTTAGAAGAGTCCTTGTTTTGCTTCTTTCTCTTACCATAGACAACCTTCTTCTTTTCAGCAGGAGCTGGAGTAGCAGCAGGAGAAGATTCAGCAGAATCAGAACCTAAAGCAGCAACCTTGATGTTACCGGCAGATAATAAAAGAGCACGACGACGTTCGATTGCCTTCTTTTCTTCCTTTTGTTTTCTTGTTAGCAATTTACCTTCAGCCTTCAATTGTTCACGCTTCAATCTATCCTTTTCTCTCTTGATTTCACGAGCAGCTTCCTTTTCAGCTTCTTCTTTCGCTAATTTTTCTTGTTCTTCTTTTTCTAATCTTTCCTCTTCTAGTCTCAAACGCTCCTCCTCTTCCTCCATTTGTTTCTTCAATTCCAATTGACGTCTCAATGCAGCCAAACCAGCTGGAACCTTCTTACCTTTAGCACCTTTAGCACCTTTAGCAGCTGGGGCTGGAGTTGGAACTGGAGCTGGAGCAGAAGTAGAATCAGCCTTATCCTCAGCAGAAGTATCATTAGATGCATCATCAGCGGTAGCAGCACCACCAGAAGCTTGTTGCTTAGCAGCTTGTTGAGCAGCCTTCTTTCTAGCAGCCAATTCCTTCTTTCTTTGCTTTTCCTTTTCCTTCTTTTCTTTTTCCTTCTCCTTCTTGGACTTGATGACTGGACCACCAGTGGATGCCTGTTTAGCCTTTTCCTCCTCTTGCTTCTTCTTCTTGTCCTTTGATTTTCTCAATGTAGACATGAAATCACCGGCAATGTCATCGGCAGAAGCTTCAGTTGGACCAGCAGCACCAGACTCCTCAGATTCTGGAGTACTTTCAGTAGTAGCATCATTGGCACCAGCAGCAGGTGTACCAAACTCTTCAGCTTGAGGAGTGTCTTCTGCAAAGTCTTCGTCCCAGTAGTCGCCACCTTTCTTACCTTTCTTGTCTCTAAAACATAGTGTTAATATGCATCATAAGCTTGAGTGTAAACTAAACATACTTCTTCGCCATTGTTCAACTAATAAATCCACTCGTGATGAACTGAATCTGTTATTCTGATGTTGCAAACTGTTCAACTTTGTGCAGCCAAAGACCTTTTTTTTTATTTTTTTTCATCGACAAATTTTTTTCGGTTCGCGCAGACTGAAAAATTTTGAATCACCAGAAATTTAAGCAGAAAAGCGAAGTCTTTTGCAAGAGAAGTGTTGATAAAAGCAGAAGAAGCAGACGATTCAAGATGTCAACTACTGTGGAAAAGGTATTCAATTTTTTTTCGTGTGGTCAGTCTTAAGTAGGTGTTTCATACTAATTTTTTTTCAGATCAAAGCTATCGAAGATGAAATGGCCAAAACCCAGAAGAACAAGGCCACTTCGTTCCATTTGGGTCAACTAAAGGCCAAGTTGGCCAAGTTGAGAAGAGAGCTGCTGACTCCAACTTCCTCAGGTGGTGGTGGTGGTGTAGGGTTTGACGTTGCCAGAACTGGTGTTGCCTCTGTCGGGTTTGTTGGGTTCCCATCTGTTGGTAAGTCTACGTTATTGAGTAAACTTACTGGTACACACTCCGAAGCTGCTGCTTATGAATTCACCACATTGACCACTGTCCCTGGTGTGATTCGTTATAAGGGTGCCAAGATTCAAATGCTTGATTTGCCTGGTATTATTGAAGGTGCCAAAGATGGTAAGGGTCGTGGTAAGCAAGTTATCGCAGTTGCTAGAACATGTAATTTAATTTTCATTGTTTTGGATGTTAATAAACCATTGGCCCATAAAAAGATTATTGAGAAGGAATTGGAAGGGTTTGGTATCAGAATTAATAAAACCCCACCAAACATTTTGGTTAAAAAGAAGGAAAAGGGTGGTATTTCTATTACAAACACTGTTCCATTAACACATTTGGACAATGATGAAATTAGAGCTGTTATGAGTGAATATAGAATCAATTCAGCAGATATTGCCTTTAGATGTGATGCGACAGTTGATGATTTGATTGACACATTAGAAGCAAACCAAAGAAAATACATTCCAGCCGTTTATGTTTTGAACAAGATTGATTCTTTCTCTATTGAAGAATTACAGTTGTTGAACAGAGTTCCAAATGCCGTGCCTATAAGTAGTGGTAATGAGTGGAATTTGGATGAATTGTTGGAAATCATGTGGGATAGATTGAATTTGGTTCGTGTTTATACAAAACCAAAGGGTAAACTTCCGGATTTCAACGAACCAATTGTGTTAAGATCTGATCGTTGTACAGTGGAGGATTTCTGTAATCAAATTCACAAGAGTTTAGTTGAAGATTTCAGAAATGCAGTTGTTTATGGGTCAAGTGTTAAACATCAGCCTCAATACGTTGGGTTGAGTCATGTTTTAGAGGATGAGGATGTTGTTACGATTTTGAAGAAATAATAAATTGTCTACATATAAAGGTGCACATATGTATAGATAGTAATGTAATTTATTGGAAACTGTATTTTTTGTTTTTTTTTTTGGAATATGTAAGTTATAAGTAGATCAGTTAAGAGGAAAAAGATATAAGAATAGGTCATCAATCATAATATATAGCAGCAATGATATTAGAGGTTGCTTTCAGATTTTGTGGGGGGATTCATAGAGTTCTTTTACCTCTGACTGAAGTATGTTCAACTTCTTCCAAGGCATCATCAACTCTTCTTTTGGTTTGTGTAGCACACTCGTTCCCAAATCTCTTACGAGCTTGGTTGTTTGTCTGGAACTTCAATAATTCTTGTGCATAAAACCCATCATTATCGAAATCATTAACACTAGGTCTAATGGATTTCATATAACTAAAACTTGAGACGGCATCACAATTATGAGAATCCTGGATTAAACACATAGCCAAAGTGACAAACAAGTTATCATTACCATTGACAGAAAACAACAAAATACCGGCTTGAGGATCTTTCTTTTGAATGGATCTAATCAATAAAATAAATTCCTCGATCAATTTTTGGAAATTATTATTTGTTAAGATTGCATTTGAAACTTTATGGTCAGTTAGAGAAACAATTCTTGGACCAAAAGTTGTATTAAACTTCATCAATTGAGCACCTTCATCTTCAGTTAGTTTGTGGATGTTGAATGCAGGGTCAACAACAGCACAAGTGAAACCATCAGCATCATGGTCTCTTAGATGATAACAGGCCTTTTGAGAAGGCATGACACCAATGATGTATTTGATGTTTTCGTGGGCGAGCTGTGTGTACTTAACAACCGAGTTTAGTGGGCCAATCCAGACGTTGGAGCATAGTTTCTGGACTTGAAGTTGGTTGACTGTTGTGGCCAACGAATGCTTGTTATGGAAATCTAGCATTATTTCGAAACAATACACGTAACAATGACAATAATATTGATAAACAACACGCTTAAACCACCTCTTTTCTCGAGCAGCTTTGTTTTTGTTGATCGGACGACACGTAAAAAAAAGATCTTAAAAATCAGCTGTGGCGATTCAAAGACAATGAAGAGAAACTCAAATTTGACGTGTTGCTGGGGATTTTGAAAAGTTGAACACGTTGGGAAATAGTTTTTTAATAACGAATGTATTGTTTTCACCTGTATGGTAGGGAGTGTATAGATATGGTATAACTACGGAAGTGTAAGAGTATTTAAAAAGTTTTCACAAGCGGAGTGTTGCCCAATGCGGCAGAGGGCTGGACGCAAAATTTGGCTTTCCAAATTTCCACTCTCTTCTCTTGTGTGGTGCGTACCGTGTTTATAATGAGGATATGCATGTGAATGTTTGTCTATGCTCTATAAATGTAAGTGATGCAGAGTGCATACTGCATGATGCAAATTTGGACAACACATAGGGTAACTAAAGAGCGTGTTCCTACCAATTTCAATTGTGTGCCGGGTAAACTGGGCTGTCGTCACATGGCAATTAATTTTAGTTAGCCGTGGCCCGTCGCACCACCCCGTTTGTCATAAATGATTGGGGGACACACGTAGAATTGGCAGTGGCACATAACCTGAAACTGCGTTTAAACAATAATCCAAAATTCAAATCCCAACAAATTACAGAGATAAACACAACAACAACAACCATAAATTTGAGATTTATATTTGTTATAGTTATCTTATTTAAATCAATTCCTACGTGATCCTTTACTGGTTACTTTATTTATACAGCAACTTCCATTCATTCGTCCCTCAATCATCTCATTGTTCTTTTTTTCTTGACTATTACTACAACAATACGTATTAGATTATACCAACATGTTTGCTACCTTTAGAATCGCCACTCGTGCTGCTTTTAAACAGTCAACTTTTATTCCATCAATCAAGTCAAGATTCCTATCCAGTGGTGCAACTGCATTCAGATCCTCTTCCCAACAGGCCTCTGCTCCAAAACTAGGCTTGTTGTTTGGTGCCACTGGTGCTCTATTATTAACCCAACATTCAAAGATTTTAAACGAGGCTGCTAATTTGGGGACAATCAATATCAACAATCAAGTCCCAACTATAGATGATGTGAAATCAATCGCAACCGAAGCTGCCCCAACAACTTCAACTTCCACTATCCACACCTCTAGATTCGGTGGGAAATTGAACTATAGACAATTGACTTATGGTAGTTTGGTTGGGTTGTTTTTGGGTGTCATTACAGGGAAATTATCCTCTGTTTTCGCCTTTTTAACATTGTCCTCCTTGTTATTGCTACAATTCTTGGAGAACCGTGGTGTCATCACCGTTCCATGGACCTCTATTGTCAAGGTTGGTGCTGATAAAGTTGATATTAGACAATTGTTCTTTAAAGATCCTTCATTTAAGCTAAGTTTTGCCTTGTCTTTCTTGATTGCGGCCTTTAACGTTTGAAACGTTGTCAAATTAAAAGAAAAATACATCCAGCACAAGAACCACTACAATTACAATTAAAACTATTTTACAAATAACAATACCACTAGTTTTGTACACAACGAACAAAAAAATTCCAATAAAATGTGTTTTATATTTAACATAAAGTGTAGAATCGTATTTGTCAGATTTATAAAACGAATTCGCGAATCTTCGATTTCTGGCAAGGGCCACTACTTTTGAAAATAATTATTCATCATCAACATTCAACAATAAACAGTTGGTATCCTTCTTCTTCTTTTTATTATCTTTATATCATTATCATCAATCATTATCGTTATTGTTTGTTCTCATTAAACCAAACTACATCACATTAAATCAATATGTCAGTCATACACCCAAATTCTAACAACTATCCATTCAAATTTCAACCTTTTCTACAGTCAGAATATCATTTTGGTTTAGATCCAGACAGACCTGTTTGTCAGTTTTGGAATGGACATGGTGGTTGTCCTAATGGTGATCAATGCCCAAATAAACATGTTGCTCCAATGTATGATAACAAGATCGTGTGTAAGCACTGGTTACGTGGTTTATGTAAAAAGGGTGATGATTGTGAATTTTTACATGAATATAACTTGAGAAAAATGCCTGAATGTCTATTCTTTTCTAAGAATGGGTTTTGTACTCAAACACCTGAATGTCAATATCTACACATTGATCCTCAATCAAAAATACCTGAGTGTCTAAATTATTCAAAGGGGTTTTGTCCAGATGGTCCAAATTGTAAAAATAGACATATTAAAAAGATCATTTGTCAAAATTATTTGACTGGGTTTTGTCCAGATGGTCCTGATTGTGATTTAGCTCATCCAAAGTTTGATCTGATACCTGATAAATTGAGAATTAGACCTGATAGACCCGTCGATCAACCTGATGATGCACCTAAATCAGTTTTACAATTACAATTGGAAAAGGAAAGAGCTGAAGCTCGTAGAAAAAGAGATGAAGCTGATGCTATCGCTGCTGCTAAATTAAACGCAGAATAGAATGAACAAAGTTAAATCATGTGTATATTATTTATAATGAACAATTAAAAAAAAATACTTTTAGAATACTAACGATATTGTAAAGAATTATTTTCTATCAACTCTAAGGGTTCTAGCACGCTGTCTTTCAGATGGTGTCAACACCCAATTCAAATCAATCTCGTCATCTTCATCATCAAAACCTAGAATCATAATGATCTGTGTAACCCTTAAAAATTTATCTCTCAAATTATATCTAGATCTGGTCACTTCACTAATAATACCACTGAAATCTTTTTCTAGTTTAATTGAACCCAATTCATTAACATTCCCATTCAATGACCAAATCTTTCTTTCTAATAAATTGGACAATGTTGTAACGATTGTGAAAATTAACTTGTCAAAAATCTCTTTACTCAAAATCTTGAAATATGGAGAAATCAAATTATTCCATTGACGAATAAACTTTCTAACAACGGTATTTTCTTCTTCATCATAAGAACTAATCAAGTAATCAACTTCTTTAAAGCAATCAGTCAACAAAATCTTTAATTTATTCTTCATCACTTGATTGAACAAAATCCCAATAAACTCATCAATAATCTGTTCAGATTTCTTAGTAGTGGATTCTTGAAATGTGTTGAAAATAGTTTGTAATTTGCTTGCATCACTACCAAATGGGAAGTTCTTTAACAAGGTGTCAACATTCTTTTGAACAATCTTGTTTAAATAAACAGACCCAAGACTGACACTATTCAATAAAATCAAGTGTGTGTGTAATCTTGTCTCATCACCACTAGCAATTTGGTTCAATGCACTTGCACCTCTCATGAATATACTACCCATAGTGGAATTATTCTTGGATTGCTGTTGTTGCTGTAATAGCAACTGTGCCTGTGTTGGTGTTGCTGAAAGGACAGTACCTTGTCTAGGTTGGAACTCCCTTAGACGCTTGTATAACACAAGCATGTAATCATTATCCCAGATCTTTTTCGCATTCGTGATGATGTTTTTAACTGTGATTGGTTGTCCTGTGGTGATGGCTTGTGAAAATGCAGTGTTTATCACCATGATTAAGTCTTCTGTTGAAGATGATACTGGTGGGTTTTCAGGTTCCATGATTTTTTTGGAAAGAATGTATGGATTCAAATCTGGTAGTTCTTCAATTTGGAATGCTTGTTCTAATGACCTTCTAATGTAAAAAGTTACCAATACTTCAAATGCTGGTAGAAACTTGGTTTGGATTTTTTTGCTGAATCTACTCTCTAGAATTGGTTTTGGTAGTTTCAACTCATCCTGCTTAACGTTTTTATATTCATTCCATTTAACTGCAATAAATCTGCAATACATGGACCAATAACTCAATAATGCAGAAAATTCTGAAGACAAGTTACCAATTTCAACCACAGAAGCACCACCACTGCCATTATCTTCGGACATTCTAGCCTCTTCGGTACTTCTTCTTGGTGGAGGTGAACTTCTTGAATTGACACTAGATTGGTAATTTGACAAAATCGGAAACTTGTAACTTTGAATCTCATCCAAAATTCTAGCAATATTTCTTTGGTCATAAAACGTATCACTAATCAACCCAGCTTGAGAATCTGTTTCCCTTTCAACTCTTTCAATAATACCGGTCATTTCTTCAACACCATAATATTTCGTGATAATGGTGGAATGTTGATTAATCATTGTAGAAATAATTTCAAGTAACTTCATCAACGCAGCAGGATAAAACCCAACACGGTCCTGTTGAGATTGGTTTGTAATGATGTTCCTGCTCTGTATTGAAATAATGCTGCAAATGAATTTTGAATAACAATCCAACCCAACACTATTCTCACCAATTTTCGGAAACAATGAAAAAAACCTGGTCAATTGTTCAACATTCTTGGACTCAGCAGCTTTGTTAAACTCTTTGGCAAAGAATACACTTAGGTCTTCTATCCATTTGGTCACTGTCACTTGAGGAGAATCTGGAACATCTGTAGATGGAACCACTGTATTGATGTAGTCACCGTCCAACGGCAATGACCGTATCTGCGCAATAGCATTTGCAGCAGCTTCCCAATCACGTTGCTCTAGAGCAGAATTGGCTGCAAGAATGGAGTTCTTTAGTTGCTTAACCTGTTTAACGTACTCTGTGGTGTCACGAACTCTGGATCTCTCAGCATCTAACAGTCTAACCCTTGCTGAAATCTTGGATGCCAATGCACCAGCATTTGACAATAAGTCAACTAGATTACTTGAGTTGTTCAAAGTTGTTGATAACTCAATTCTAGACAACTCAATCTTCTTGCTTTCTTGAACATGAGTTGTTGAATCAACAAAGTTGTCGAGATCAGAAACTAGTTGAGCTTCAGCAGTGTCAATTGACTTGATGAATTTCTGAAGCTGAGACTTGTTGCTGATTCTGTTCAGAAGCCTTTCATACTTCTCAGCATCCGTGGTGTCCATCTTCTCTATACACTCTCGGTGGTTGGCACTGGACCCCTTTCTCTTTCAATCTGGTGTTTCTTGATTGTTTATGTTATGCTGTTCCTTCGAACAAAATGTTGAAAACGAATATCGGATTGCTGACACTACACGACTTGGCAGAGAACACCATCCATTTTATTCAAAATACGATGTTAAACAGATATGAAGACTGTATATATATAAACGATTGTATGCAGAGTCATTGATTTGTGTTAACTTCCTTGATTTTATTTTCTTCTTCTGTCTTTGCGTTCTTTTCTGTGCTTCTCAACCAGCTTATTCTTGTTCAAAACACCAGATGAAGCACCAGCAGCTTCATCCATGATTGCAGAACGTCTTCTGGACCCTTCTTTCGCCCAGAACTCATCTCTATATAATTCCCATGACTCTCTGATCTCTGCGTTGAATGCTCTTGGGTTCAGCACAAGTTTCATTTCTGTGGGCCCGATTCTTGGCTGTGCTCTTAATTCCAAATTCTTTAGAAATTTCCACCACCAAATACCTAGTTTAGTTTGCCTCAAAGGGCCACCATACTCAAATATTGTTTTAAGGGTCTCCACAACGTTTCTGAGAATATATCTCACCAAATCTGTGAATTTTTCAGAGATTGGAGTTTTAACTTTCACGAGCCTTAGATTTAACTGTCTGATACCTTTATTTGTGGATGTGAAGAACTTTCTGGGTATCACTATTGTTCTTCTATATTCACCTGATAAGTGGAATAGTACAAGTGTAATTAGGATGAAAAAGAATATGAACTGGAGCGTCACTTTCAACATCGGACTTGGTTGTTCTGGAACACAGTATAAACTGTAAAATGCAAATGCTTCAATACCGGCTAAAGCAGCCAGAAATAGTGTAAATTTCCTTCTCAAATTAATCTGCTCAGTGCACTGTTGACGAAGACTCTCTTCCAATATCAATAAATTTCTAAAGATCTTTGTGGTTTGTGAAATCTTTTCACCACGCTGGCCAGAAGATGATCTTAAACTTCGATGACTCTTATCACTGGCATCTGATTTCCTTCTTCTGGACCCAGAACCACTTCTTGATTTCTTGTTCTTCTTTTCTCTCCCTCTATGTTCTATGTTTGTACCAGTTGTTGATCCAAGTACACCTGCATTGTTAGCACCATAACTAACACCGCTAATCATCGTTGTTGTAGACCCAGCATCAGAGTCTGAGCTCATTCCATCGTCATCTCTGGCCGTTAACGGTATGATGGGATCCATATCGAGCAGCGTGGGCACATTATCATCGCTGTGTGGACCACTCTCGATGGACTGTCCTTGTAACATCGGAGACTTGAGTGCCTTGTCGTCGTCGAGCGAGACGGCTGAGAGCTTGGGGGACTTGATCTCGCTGATCACCATGACTTGTTCCTTAATCTGTGTCTCTTTAGGGATGCCTGTCCTCTTCTGTTTTCTCGGTGAACCACACTCGTTCGTCGTTGTTTCAAGTTGTCGATGGTGATGGAAGAAATTTTAACGATCGAATTCAAGTAATCCCAAAACGAATAATAAGCAACACCAGTGGAGACACACATCCACAGCGTATTCGAAGAGTGTACCGATGTATGAGTACATGGAGTACATTCTCAGGGGGTTTTACAAGTCCACTGGCTGGAACGAGGACAGCAGCTATGAAAACGTTATTGCAACGTCACAATGTATTTAAATTTTACTGCGTTTCTGATCATCAATCACTAATTAATTAACACTTTTTTTTAGCTCTCATTGATTTCCCAATCAGCCAGGATATCAAGGTCAACATATCCTCCAAGTCCTCAGATCACACTGTTACTCAGCTGACTCTGGCAAACAACAGCGTTATCAATGGTTCCATTGCGTATCTGTACACATCATCCCCGTTGAAAACAGCTTTGGGCACTGGCTCAATGTCCTTACAGGATGCTATTTCTGGGTATAGAGTCATAAGGCCTCCAGTTGATGCTACTATACAAAATGGTCTTGCCAGTGGTAATAGAAACAGAAAACAAGTCAAGTCTAAATTCATCCCACAGTCATTATACTATGGCCGAATGTACTTTCCTGGTTCTGCCTTGGAAGCTATGGTTATCAAGAGATTTAGTCCATCTTCACAATTACTGGTTAAGTGTGTAAGTAACAGTAGGCTGAAGAACAATGGTACTTTGACATTTTTCCTGCAAAGAGATACTGGAAAGCTTTCCACAGAATATGTGTTTTCTACAAATGAAGCGTTACTCGGATTGAGATGTCTATATAGTCTTAGACAGGGTGCTGAAAGATTAAACACTTCATTATATAACAATTCGTCATTATCAATCGGTGCTGAAATTTGGTATGGTGCTTTAAACATGAGTCCAGGTCTATCCACAGCTCTTAGATACAGCACAGAGTCAACGTATACTGGGAAACCGTTGACTATGACACTAGCTTGCAACCCGATTTTGGGTCATATCTCTTCAACTTACTCTGTGAGAACAAGTGTCAACACCACCTTTTCTTCAAGATACGATTTCAACATTTATTCATATGATTCAGATTTATCGTTTGGGTGTGAGTTATGGTCTTCTCAAGCTCAATATGTCAAACCGCCACTACCTAGAATCAATACACCATCACCACCACATGGCTCCAGTGTCTCACAAGATCAAAGTGCCATTGAAGCTTTTGAACGCCTTGTCAATGAGACAGATTTCAGAAGCGTTGTTAAAATTGCAACAACATTGAACGATAAAGACTTGAAGCTCCTATGGGAAGGGAAGTACAAAGATTTGTTAATATCTGCTGGTGTTGATCTACAGTTTAAAGAAAATGCAGCTGTAAGAAAATGTGGATTCCAGATCCAATATGCTTCATAAGAGTTCTTATAAATACAGTATATATACAGATTAACAAAATCAATTAGTAGTTCAACGTTTTTCAGTCTCCATCTTTGCAGCTTTTTCAATCTTTAGCTTCTTGTTTGAAAGTAGAGGGTTTTCCTCCAAAGCTCTCCTTTTATTTTTACCCTTTGGTGGGTTTTCAATGCCATGTAATGCTTCACGTAAAGATTCTGATAATGCTTCATCAGCATAAGCATCAACTGAGTACCATAAATAGTATTTAGGAACTCTGATCCCAACTTTCAAGATTCTCTCCATTTCTGTCTTCACTTCATCTGCCTTCGCAAAACAGTTTAAAAAGATTGGATGATAACGCTTGGCAATCTCTGATAATTTAAAAGTGATGGCACTAAAATATGGAATTGGTTCTTCTTCACCAACAACATCTTTTTTAGGTTTTGCCTTTTCAACTTCTGCTTCCTTTTCTGCATCTTTATTTTCTTCCGATTTGGCTTCTTCAGCTCTAGTGGCACTTCTTCGGGTGACTCTTGTGGTTTCTTCCTTTAGCTTTTGTGCTCTTTCAGCCTTGACTTTGGCCTTTTCTTCCTCCGCCTTTTTAGCAGCCTCTTCTCTTAATTTCCTATTCTTCATCTTTTCACGGAATCTATTGATCTCTTCTCTATTATGAATCACTAGAAATGAAAACAATATATCATCATTGTCAAGCAATTCCACAATACACTCTTTTGGTAAATGATATCTGATATTTGGGTTCTCCATAAACTCAAACACTAAATCTGCACCATTAACATATCTTTCTTGGAATGAAGTCAATTGCTTCTCTTTTGGTGGTTTAGGAGGCTTTGGTGGTTTTGGGGGTTTTGGTGTTTTCACTTTTGGGGTTGTAGGTTTCACAACTGGAGCATTATTAGCTTGTAATGTTTGTCTATAATATGGCGTTGGACCCATGTTCTTAGCCTTTTGTATATAAACTTGAAATTCACGGATTTGTTCTGGTTTGGCATTACCAGTGGCAACAATCTTCATTAATGTGTTCAGATACGGGTCTTGTCTGGCAATTGCGTTCAAGTTTGCAATCATCATTTGAGATTCTGGTGTTTGCATGATATCATTGGCTGATTGTTGTGGCCTGCTTACTGGAGCTGATATTTTTTGTTGTTGAGTTGCTGGCTGGGTTGTTGATGTGGATGATGGAGGTGGTGATGTTTGAAGTGGAGCTGCAGATGGTGGTACTGTTGATGCTGTTGCTGGTTGGGGCTGAACTTTCAGCTTGGCTGATGCATTTGGTTGAGAAACTTGTAAGGGTGGTAGTTTACTTTTAGGAGTTGGTTCAATAGCTGGTGTTGAGGCTGGTGCAGGAGTTGGTGTATCCTTTGTAGATTTTTCATCGTCACTCTCTTCTTCAGAATCTTCTTCTTCTTCCTCCTCATCATCTTCGTCTTCATCGTCCTTACCATCTTCATTTTCTTTAGTCTTTTGTTCGTCCTGTTCTGTAGTTTTTGGCTGTGTTGTAGTTTGGGTTGTTGGTTGTATTGATGATGCAGGTGCACCAACAGGAGTCGAAGCAGTAGGAGGATTATTCATATTCAAAGATTGGGCCATTTGTTGCTTTTTTAATTCTCGTAATCTCTTTTTCTCCTCTCTCGACTTCTTATTCTGCATTCTTTTCTCCTTCTTTGCATCTTTATCATTTTGACGTTGCTTCTCAATCTCATCATCTTTCAAAATGAAAAACCGCACTTCAAACGAATGTGGACCTACTGCAATAGAGCAATCGCACAACTTGTTCATTCGGTCTCTTGCATTTGTATCGTTCTCAAACTTGGTCTTACCCTTAGCCCAGTATAAATCAAACACGTTACCGTTCATATACGACCGTCTCGACCGCAGCAATGAGGAATACAAGACAGCACTGTCCTTGATGGACAAAGCATTGTTCAAGATGCTGTACTCGGGTTCATCGAGACTCAGTGGCAAACCTTCAATATCCTTGAACGGTCTTGGTGGGGGAGGAGGGGGTGCTTCCTCATCGTCCGACTCGTCCTTTCTCTTTCTTCTTTTCGGTGCCATGGTGGTTTATATATCACTTTGCTAACCAAAACGCAATAAAATCCTACCCTTCCAGTACAAATTTAACCACTTTTGAGCAATTCGATGTTGGAAATCAACAGTGACGTTGCCAACGCAAAACTTTCAAATTAAAATTTCTGATTTTTTTCTGAACACCAAAAAAACGAAAAAAACGAAAAAAATAAAAAAAAACGCGACACGAACTTTTATTGAACAAACATCAACAACACAACAAAACAGCAGCGTTGAACACTATCTGAATTGAACGTGCTGCGAGGAGTTTCAGTGAAGCAACAATGACCATGAAAGACGATCCTGACACGCTTTCAAACTTGAAAAAACGCAGAACTATTACTCAAGATGGTAATTAACTTCTCTCCATTTTTGAGTTCATCATATTGTTAACACATCCTTTTTTAGAATTAAACCAGTTTGCTGTTGGTGCCATCATCAAAGTTAAGGTGCGAAATTTTGTGACATATGCCTTGACTGAGTTCATGTTGTCCCCTTCCTTGAACATGATTATTGGTCCTAACGGTACAGGTAAAAGTACCTTTGTCTGTGCTGTGTGTATTGGGCTTGCCGGTCATCCTCAACTCTTGGGGCGTCAAAAGGCACTATCCCAATTTATCAAGAACGGTGAAGAAAGTGCTACTGTGGAAATCACATTGAAGAATGAGCAAGGTTTACCAAATATTGTGATTCAAAGAGATTTCTATCAAAGTGGTAAATCAGACTGGAAGGTTAATAAAGCTCCATCAAATGAACAGAGAGTTAAAGCTATGCTATCTAAATTGAACGTTCAATTGGATAATTTATGTCAATTCTTACCACAAGAAAAAGTTGCTGATTTTGCTAAATTGTCTCAAGAACAATTATTGGTTGAAACTGAAAGAGCTATTGATCTGGGTCTGATGGAACAACACAACTCTCTAATCACACTGGACAAGGAAAGACTGGAAGTACAAGGGAAATATGATACAATT
>JAJLVX010000096.1:0-27065 GCA_030564525.1 Liangdongia berthetii | reverse complement strand
TTCGACCCCATTTAAGAAAATACATATGTCATCACAGTAGGCCACTACCTGAGTTTTGTAGCTGGCATGCAGACGTGGGTTCGTCAGTCTGATTCCTTTAATTCTTGTTCTCAGCCTGTTAATAAATGGTTCTATTGCCAATATAAACAGCAACGGAGAGATTGACAAGCCTTGGCGCACCCCTCTATGAAGAGGAATAAAAATTTAAAATTCTATAAATTGGAGACACATCGACACAACATTCGAAATAAAAAGAGAAGATAATAATATTTTTTTTTTCAATCCCTCAAGCTAAACAATAGACCTACAATTATTGCACTAGTTATACGTATAAAAATAATAATTTTTAAATATAAAATTTGAAATTTTGCACTTTTGAGTAGATAATAATATAATTCAATCAATTATAAATATTCGATTGATATAATTAATAAATGGATATTTTATATATACTTTGATGTATTTATTTTACTTTCGTGTTATGGTTATTTCATTCTGTGATCTATTCAGATTTGTACATGACCTTATATAAAAATTAGAAATTAAACAAAATATTGAATTCTATTGCTAATTAATTTAATATAACGAAATATATCATGTGTTTTATCATCATTTAAATTCTAGAACTTAGAACTTAGAAGTGCTTTACAGGTGTGCTTGAACTTCCTCATCTAAGTTAACATGAACAGCCTTTAGTTGAGTGTAAGCTTCAATACCAGATTCACCCAATTCTCGACCAATACCACTTAATCCATACCCACCAAAACTAGCACGAATTTCCTCATCATTAGAGGAGTTAATGTAAACGGTACCAGCTTTCAATCCACCAGCAAATTTATGTGCCTTCTTAATATCTTTAGTGAACACAGCAGAGCCCAAACCGTAAGCAGTTCCGTTAGCTAATTCTAGGGCTTCTTCATAAGTCTTGAATTTAGTCATGACAACAACAGGACCAAAAATTTCTTCCTGGAATAATCTTGAAGTCTGTGGAACATCAATGAAAACCGTTGGTGGAATGTACCAACCTTTTGTTGGAAATTTTGGTTGGCCTTGATTGTTAAATTCTTCAGAAATATCACCTAATGCTCTTGTTAATTTTTCTTCTTCTAGCCCAATCTTGATGTATTCTCCAATTCTTTGCTTTTGAATTTTGGAAATCACTGGACCAACAGTAGTTTTAGAATCAAATGGATCACCAATAATCCAATTTTGTTTAACATATGCATTAAACTTTGTCAAAAATTCATCAAAAACATCTTCTTGAACCAAGATTCTAGAGTTTGCAGTACAGTTTTGACCAGAGTTGTAAAAAATACCTAAACTGCTCCATTTTACGGCCTCATCCAAATTTGCATCATTGAATACAACACATGGTGATTTACCACCACATTCAAGAGTAACAGCTTTCAAGTTTGAAGTAGCTAATTGCTGAATGATTCTACCAACTTGAGTAGAACCAGTAAATGCAACCTTGTCAATATCCATGTGTTTAGCAATGGCACTACCAGCAACTGGACCATAACCAGAAACAATGTTAACCACACCAGGAGGAAAACCAGCCTTCTTAATTAGTTGACCAAAATATAATAATGATAATGGTGTGTTTTCAGCAGTCTTGATAACAACAGTATTACCAGCTGCAATTGCACTCTGGATTTTCCATGAAGCCATAGCCAATGGATAGTTCCATGGAACAATTTGGCCAACAACACCATATGCCTCTCTCTTTTCATAAACAAATTTGTTTTCACTGATTGGGATGTACTTACCTATGATTTTATCGGCAAACCCAGCGTAATACTTTGTCAATTCCAAGATTTGTGACAAATCCCCCAATGCATTGTTTTCATATGGTTTACCAGCATCAATAGCATCAATTTTGGCAAGAAGTTCTTGATTTTGTTCAATTTCGTTGTATAATTTTAACAAGTAATCGCCTCTTTCAGCACCAGTTAGCTTACCCCAGGTATTTTTATAAGCATCACGAGCAGCAGCAACGGCAATATCAATATCTTTTTCGGTGGCAGCATAGACACTAATAATTTTCTCCCCAGTGGATGGGTTGATGGATTCAATCAGCTCATCAGAATGCGACTTGACAAATTCGTTGTTGATGAATAAACCAATTGGTTGATTGTAGGTCTCACCAGTTGGGAGTGTAACTTGTGGGAAAAGCTCAGACATGATATATGTTTAACAAAACGAAATATATTGAAATAAACATTAGACAATGGACATTAGCCAGACTGTTATATTTAAAAGAGCAATGATAGACAGATAAATAAAAGATCGATACCCAAAGATCAGTGTTCTTTCTTTCCTATTCGCAGCTGCATCTATATACATCAAGATGCGTTCGGGGCTCGCTTCCCGCATCAAATGGGACCGCTTTTTCATGCCAAAGAGGAACTTTGAGGAAAGAGAATCTTGACATCAAATTGACATCAAAATAAGAATTCATGGGAAGGAGATGCAGAAGTGTTTATTTACAAAGATTGAATGATGCTGGTGACTGTTGTTTGGTGATGTTAGACCTATGGATATCTAGTTTCATCGGGGTGTAATGTGTTGTGGTCAGACCAAAGTTGCCTGTTTGATTATTGGCGATTTGGCTCCAGATAAGCACAGTTAACTGGTATATAATGATGGGATATGTTCTTTTATTGCAGATATAACGTTGGAGTTGTATTAGTTATATTTTGTCCTTAATTGACCAAGTCATTATTCTCACATACATCGTTGCTTGCTAAAATTAAACATTATGAATCGTGCTACCAAATACGATGACAAAGTTGTCTCCATCTCTGATCTAGAAAGAGAAGCTACAATCAGACTTCCACCAATGGCCCGTGACTTTTACAATGGTGGATCCATGGACTTGAATACTCTTGCTGAGAACAAGGCTGCTTATGATCGTTACCGTTTGAGACCAAGAGTTATGATTGATGTCACTGAAGTTGACACCACCACTTACTGTTTGGGCTCAAAAGTTGCCTTCCCATTAGGGTTCTCTCCTTCTGCAGACCACGGATTGGCCCACCCAGATGCTGAAAAGGGTACTTCCAGAGCTGCTGCTAAGAAAGGTGTCAACATGGTTTTATCCAGTTGGACAAACACTGAGCCAAAGGTCGTTGTTGAGCAAGGTAAGGATTCTGGTAATGCTTATGCTCACCAACTGAGTGTTGTTAAGGATGAAGCCACCAATTTGGCTATCATTCGCAATGCCGAAGCCGCTGGGTTCAAGGCTATTTTCCTAAGTGTTGATTGTCCATGGCTAGGCAGAAGATTAAATGAGATGAAGAATGATTTTGCATTGCCTCCACACTTGGATTTCCCATGTTACCCATTTGTCAAGTCTGAAAGTATGTTGAGTGATGATCCTCGTACTCAATACGAAACTACCTTGACCTGGTCCTCTATTGCTGAGTTGAAAAAGAAGACAAAACTACAAATCTGGCTGAAAGGTATCCTGACTCCAGAAGATGCTGAGCTAGCTGTAAAGTATGGGGCTGATGGTATTATTGTGTCTAACCATGGTGGGAGACAACTGGATGGTGCCTTGGCCACTTTGGATGCACTTCCAGATATCGTTGCTGCCGTTAAAGGTAGAATTCCAGTCCACATCGATGGTGGTGTCAGAAGAGGTAGTGATATCTTCAAGGCTCTTGCCTTGGGTGCTGACCACTGTTGGGTTGGCCGTGTTGCCTTATGGGGGCTAGCATATAAAGGTGAAGAAGGTGTTTCTTTGGCCTTGAACATTCTACACGATGAGTTCCGTGTTGTCATGGCTCTTATGGGCTGCACCTCAGTCAAGGACATCAAACCAGAGCATTTGGCTAGAATGACTGCTGATGGTAGATTTGTCAAATTAACTGCTGGTACCAAGGCTAGTTTATAAATAACCCTGGAAAATTTGTTGGTTGTATAAAGAAAAAAGCTTCAAAGCTCTAAAGCTCTACAGTTTTAAATAATATGAAAATAGTATAAAGAAAGGATATTGAGTAGCGTACTGCGTACGTATGTTGCAACTTGCCTCTGTGTGATCATTGATGTTGAATATTTTATAGTAAATAATTTCAATGTACGTTGTTAATTATAGTTTGTGGGCTCTTTCAAGACAGTATTACGTTTTCTTAACGTACACAAGTACATTATTTCTAACAACAACAACTTTACCTAAACAGTTGAAACGATTGTGCTAACCGAAGACCATTTCAAGCTGAAAAAGGCACAAGATCTTTGTGAATCTTTCAAGTTCCTGTAATTTGTAGTCTGTAGTCTGTAGCTTCAAAGTTTATTTGGTATCTCTTTCCTGGATGATAATTTTAAGAAGTTGATAACGTCTAGTTAAGATTCACGACAGCGCCGGTCACTAGATACACAAGTCTTATTGGTTGAGAAATATTCAAGACTTGCTGTTTCAGTCAGCTACAAATAGAACAGATGTCAGATTAGGAGATATAATGTCCAGCGGAAACCAATCTCCTTTGATTTGTTTATGGGTGATCATTTCTTAGACAGCCCTCAGAGATTGAAGATTAAAGGAAACAGCATTAGATCTGTAAAGGACAAGTCAAGCACGCATAAAAGAACACCACCTTGATAAGATTAAAGCTGATACAATATCAAGATTCTTTATAATAAGGATATGTATCACTGTATGTTGTAAGGTGTCACAAAAATATTCAAGTACTAGACATTAATTACAAGACATGTCAATTATTACACAAGACGAGAAGATGAAACTTAATCCTGTTATAGATGTGGAATCACTGAATAGTGATAATGGAAAAAATATTGAACTTGGTTGTTACGAAGATACTGCTATTGAAGAAGTTGAACATGAGGAACAAGCGGTGTTTGCTCAAACTGAACATGGTCCAGATTTTAGAGGTGTTTCCTGTATTGGTGCAGCCATGTTAATTGCCAAAAGTCAATTTGGTCTAGGTGTCTTAGGTCTACCTAGTACTTTGAAGGTTTTAGGGTTTGTCCCCGGTATGGTTGTTCTTGTTGTGCTATGTATTTTCACCGCTTTAACTGGTCTTATGGTTGGTGATTTTTGTTTTGCTCACCCACAAATTCAAAGTATTGGTGATGCTTGCTTTATGATGTTTGGTGTAAGTGCTCGTGAAATTGCAGGTGTTGGGTTTTGGTTATATTATACTTTCAATTATGGTTCTGCTTTACTTACTGTGTCCATGGCTTTTAACAGTGTTTCAGAACATGGTATCTGTACTATTGCATTTGTTGGTATCGGTGCTGCTGTTGTTTTGGCAATTTGTATCCCAACAAGAACAATGAAGTCACTTTCATGGTTAGCATATATTGCAATCACTTCTATTTTTGCTGCTGTTTGGATTGTTGTTATTGCCTGTCTTGCTCAAAAGACTCCTGCTGTTGCCATTGAAATCGGTAAGGGTGTTCATAAAAACATCAAAGTTAGTGGTAAAGGTTCTTCATTTGCAGCAATATCTAATGCAGTTGCCACACATTTACTAAGTTTAGGCGGTACACCTTCATTCTTCTCTATTCATGCTGAAATGCGTGATCATAAACAATACCCAAGAGCTTTAATCCTTGGTCAAATGTTTGTTGTATTAAACTATGTTATTGTCAGCTGTATCATTTATGGTAGAGTTGGTCAATACGTGGCATCTCCATCTTTGGGTTCTGCTGGTATTTTGATTCAAAAGATTGCATATGGTATTGCCTTTCCTGGGTTGTTCTTTTCATGTTTCTTCCAAGCACATCTTGCTGCGAAATATAGTTTCGTTCGTATGCTAAGAGGTACTGAGCATCTACAAAGCAATTCTAAAACACACTGGCTGGTCTGGGTTGGGAACATTGTGTTTGTTGTGGGTGTTGGGTTTGTCATTGCAGGTGGTATCCCATTTTTTGGTGACTTGTTAGGGTTGATTGGTGCATTGTTTGGTTCTTTCTTTACTTTAACAATTCCAGGGTTCATGTGTCTATATGAAATGGGTGTTCGTCCATATACTAGTAAAGAAAAATTCAGTCAATGGTGGAGAAACTCCAAGCAGTCTATGTCAAAATCTAAAAAAACCCATTATGATTCATGGGTTTCATGGTTCTGCGTTTTTGCAGGTATCTACATTTGTGTTTCTGGTACATATGGTTCTATTGCTTCTATTGCTCAGAGTTACTCCCATGGTACTGTTTCTAAGGCATTTTCCTGTTCAGATAACAGTAATATTTTAAGAAAAAGCAGTTCTTAATTGGCATTTCTTAAGCCTTCTTCGACCTTTGTCTTACTATACAAATGCTCTTTCTTTGTGGTATTCAGAATTCTTTCTAAATTTTATGCATAATTTAAAAGCTGTGATTTTGTTCCACAATATTTGATCTACTATTAAACTCCTTCAAGAAATAAGTAATATATGTTTAGAATGAAAAATATAACAAGAAATTAATTGTATTCTGTAAACCAAATTTCAAACCTACTCTGAGAAAGTAATAAAGACAAAAAGCAAATGCTTCCACTCAGATTCGAACTGAGGATCGCTACATTACTAGTGTAGCGCCTTACCAACTTGGCCATAGAAGCAATTTACAATAGGGTGAATTATTGCAAGAAAAATGTTCAATGGTCAAATTTATTGCTATTAAAGTTGTTTTTGGCAAAAAAAATCGTCAGAATTGAGCCTATAGCCTTTAGAATTGTTTCAGTTTAGTAATTACATGAAATTTTGTTCCAAATATATGCACAGGTTTATTTTATTTTAAAAATATTAACAAATTTAATGTTATTCGACTAGTGAATCATACGGGGACGTTCAACATTGTAAAGGTAACAGCTTTTGGAAAAAACGAATTACAATATCGACGATATAATCAATGATCTACTTAATATCATACTATTACAAATATTATAATTTATATATTAATATAATATTATATATATGTATTATTATATATCATAATAACTAGTTATAATATTATTAACATTGATGGTCCATACGATAATAGCTAATGCAGCATGGCGCAGTTATATTTAAAATTTAACAAATATATTTATTAATTTATATGATCTGAATGAGTATTTATTCACTGATCTGGTATACAAATCATTATATAATATTAATTATATTATAAGACTTAAGACAGCTATATCAATGAACAATATAAAAAATTGATACAGAGTAAACTAACCGAACCAGCTGTCATATAAACCCATGACGTTAGTCTTGTATTGAAATGATCAGTCATTTAAAATTAATATTTAACCAGTACCAATATTATATTATTTATAATAAATACACTGCATGTTAATCATCTTTACTCATAGGCTAATGCAGCATGGTAATATTGTGACACTCCATCAACAAGGGATGGCTTTAATGGTTCCCATCCAAGCAATGAGCGTGCTAAAGTACCCCTAACAACACTTGTAGCGGACAACGCAACCTCAAATGGAGTGTTTGGCTTTGTATATTTGTAACCTTCAAGACCTGCAAGTTCAGCTACTCTAGATAACAATAAATCAACACTCTCTGTAGCGTAGTTACTACCTTCAATTTTCAAGCCTTTAACCAATGGATACTTTTCAACAGCAAGACGGAATAGCTCACCAAGATCATCAACGTGAACTGTAGCGTAACGGCCACCTGGGACACCTGGCCATTCAATCTTCTTTTCATTATATGCTTGAGAAAATAGCATGGCTGGAACACTACCACTTCTACCATAAACCAAACCTGGACGAATAACAACACCATCAAGTGCTTTACTAGCAACCAAGTAGTCTTCAACTTCTGGTCTCCAAGCAACTTTAGGTGGAGCTCTTGTAGCAGCAGTTCCATCAGTGACAAACTCCCAACGATCATCACCGTGTAACCAAACGCCAGATGTCCAAATGTACACCAATTTGGAAGCACTTGGGTGTCTTTTAAACTCTTCAGCCTTCTTAATCAATAGGATACTACCAGTTTCAATTGGTGCATTACCACCAATGCAGTCGACAACAACATCAACAGTGTCCAAAACAGAAGTCCAATTGTTGTCCTTGAAAGGATCACTCTCCAAAGGCTCAATCTCACGACTTCTTAAAGCCTTTGCTGACTTTGACACACTTCTTGTTTGGCCGATAACTTGATGGCCAGCTCTAACCAAAGCATCAGCAACACCAGCACCAATAAAACCTGTAACACCTAAAACCAAAACCTTCATATCTTTTAATATCCTTTAAACTTTTACCGAGTATAGTTTACTGTACGCCCGAATTAAAACCTGGGGTGCTGTCGCGTTTATGTAGTCGGATTGGATAGCACATTCTGGGTGCTACAACGCCACGAATTACCTGATTCTTAATTATAATTCATAATTCTAAAGAAATAAGAGTGTATTAATAATACTATAATACTACTATAACTCTCTATCTGATCTAAAAATCTGATTGGTTAGTTAGAACAGATCTTGTTGATTGAGTTTTTGTTTTTGGCAATATCCTTTTTGAGAAAACAAGGCAAGTGTATTGCAAACGATTACTAATTGAAAAAAGTGTTAGTGAAAGGCTTCAGGGTATTGAGCCTTGACCATCTGACTATCATGATTTATCCATCATTTAAATTCTAGCATCATATTCAGATCAATTGACACATTTCAGATCAATTATTTTTTGGAGGAAAGCCGTCGCCGTTCATTTTGCGGTATGCTATCTCCTTCTGAAGACAATAGCAAGGGAAAGAGACATCGAGTAACAATAGTAGTACTGTAAACCCACAACAGTTAGAGTTAGAGACATTAGTGTTCGTAATGTGTATTTAAACTAGAGAAAAAGACCTGATGAATAATTATAATGTACTTTTTCTCCTTGTATTTCATAATCACATTAATGTCCAAATTAGAAGGTATTTTAGCTGCTGTCCCAACTCCATTTACTGAAGATGGTGAAAACATCGATTTCCCACAAATCAATAAGCTAGTTGATAGATTACATGAAGCTGATATCCATGGTATTGTCACCACTGGTACCACCGGTGAGTTCCCAACTTTGACCAAGGAAGAATACAAAAGTGTCATCAAGGCATACACTGATGCTGCAAAGGGTAAGCTACCAGTCATTGCCGGTATTGGTTCCAACAGCACTAAGGAAGCCATTGAATTGGCCAAATACTGTGAAGAAGTTGGTTCAGTTGCATTGATGATTGTTCCACCATTTTATGATCCACTTTCTTTTGAAGCTTTGTACAAGTTCTACGAGGATGTTTGTGGTTCAGTTACAATCCCAATTATGTACTACAACTTACCAGGAGCAACTGGTGTTAACTTGAGCGCAGCTCAATTGAGAAAGCTCGGTGAGATTAAAGGTTTTGATTACATGAAAGACACTTCAGGTAATGCTAAGGAGCTTGCTGATCTCTTGACTAACCCAGTTGATAACTTCACTGCATTCAATGGTTGGGATACTTTGACATTCTTCGCTTTGGCTCATGGTGCGACTGCTTCTGTTTGGGGTGTTGCCTCTATCTTACCAAAAGAATGCGTTGAGCTTTACAAGACTTTCACCAAGGAAAAGGACTTGGATAAGGCTAGAGAACAATGGAAATACTTATGGGAAATCAGTGATGCGTTGGAGAGTGTCAACTATCCATCGGGTATTAAAAAGTGCTTGGAAATCATTGGTGCTCCAGTTGGTCCTACTAGACTTCCAACCTTGCCTTTGTCTCACGAAGATGTTGAAAGACTAACCAAAATTCCCGAAAAGAGAAAATACAAATGATTTAATAATATGTATATCGTATCTATTATCTATGTCTTCATAATTAAAAATATCAGTGTAATGCATAGTATGCACCGCACCGCATATAAACACATACACGTACATGATTGTTAGAAGACAAAGGTCATATTTTCTAAAAGTGAGCAAAATAGGCCCGTCAAATTAGTTAATGAGTTTATTTCAATATATGTTTACACAAAATGAAAACAGGACAAAATCAGCAAACTGGGCTTTCAAAAATTCAAAAGATTATACCAAACAACAAACTCAAAATCAATACTTCAGAAAATTTTGATATAATTAATCAAATTAGTAAAGTCATCCAGAAAGTTGAAGACATTCTTTGTCAAATCCAGCAGCAAATTCAAATTAAAACAAACCTTTTGAAAATGCTACCTATATTGGAGATTCTTGAAAAAATAATCAAAAATGAAAGGATAATTAAACCACAGGACATAGTCAACCTTATGAAGTGCGATGAAGAATTATTAGGCCAAAAGATTTCTACATTTTATCCATATGATGAATTTGGTGTTTTTACAAATAATAAAAAAGTTTTCAGAATCAACAATGAATATGCAAAGTTTCCTATACATGCATTAAATGAACATCCATGTGCAACTCTCACAGAGAAAATATGGTTAGAAGAAGAGCATCTAAGCTTCATTAGTCCTGATAAAAAGCATATTATATTTGAATGTTTTATTAACATCCCAAAGTTTTATGATTATGACAAGAATAATATGCAGGACTGTTCATACTCAACCACAAATACTATGATTTTTATTGGCAATTCTCTTGCCAGTACTTGTTTTGGAAATTACATTTCTATTGCTATTGTGAAAAATATTTCTTACTCAATTGTTATAAGACCCTTCTTCACCTAGACAAATTTAATTGCTGATGAATATCTGGATATTTACAAATTTGGGCGGTGTTCTTTACACAATGATGGGCTCAGAAATTTTTGGAGATTTATATAATTTCTTATATTTATCAAAGCTATCTCATAGTTATTCTGAAAGACTGGAAGATGCTAATGGTTACGTCAAATTAAAGATGCCCTTTATTTTGGATATGTCCTTAAATGCTTATGGATTTGATCAATTTCAAACACACATTTATAACATTCATAGTCCATTATTGACCACATTAAGAATTCTGGTAGAACCTTATGTTCGTTGGGAAGAGTTTCAAAAGATCATGTCTTGGGTGAAATCAAAAGAGTTTTGGAACATTTTCAAACATTTAGATGAACTTCAGATTTACCGATGGCATATCACAACAAATTTTGAATCATCAACAGGTGAATATACTCATATTAAATATAGTACTCTAAAAGGTTCCAATTATATAAAAATGGATTCCTCTATAAAAAAGGAGTTCAAAGACGCAGAAAACAGAATGACTGTGACAAATCCACACATAAGATTTATACATTTTATAGGATTAATGATATATATTATAATATAGTTTAATAATTCTAGAGCTAGTAGTCATGAGATCAATGATCAATATGAGGCCCTCGAATTATTTAATTTCACATTAATCACAGCCATTATATTTAATTATGTTAATAAATAATATATATATATATATCAGACTAAATACTTATTACTGGGGATTGTAAATCTTAAATTTCAAATTATATATGGTTAAAAATCAGAATTTTTTTTTGACATTAATATGTCAAACATTGAAAATGTAGTTGAAGATAAATATGAACATATGGTAAAAAACAAATGAATCCTAGGAGATTCGAACTCCTGCTTCTTACGAAATTCGATCTTGAGTCGAACGCCTTAAACCGCTCGGCCAAAGATCCAGATGTTGATGGGAAAAATATCACAAAGAAAATAGTTACCAAATAGCTTACTAACACATGACTAAGCAACACACAAATTGAATTAATAATAAACATCAATTGATACTCAAAAAAAAAATGAAATGAAAATGCAAAGCGTACAGACAGAATTCCAACAAATCATTAACAAACATCAACACGATCAACCCAAGTCAAATTTGATTTTATCATTATCAGACAAATGTCTACTTTACGTTTTGCTGACAAGGAGAACACTCAAGTGTTTAGGGCTCCTCCTAAAACCCCAACCAAGTCTAAAGCTGTTTTATTCACAAAGAATAACAACAATAATAATAACAACAAAAGCATATTCAAAACACCAGTGAATGATAAACAACAACCTGTGAAATCCAAAAGAGTTCCATTAGGCGGTAAACCTAACGGTTCCAATGTTTTACAAGGATTTGGCAAGAATAGCACTGGTGGTGTTTTCCAAGATCAAAATAACATAGTGATAAATCATAACAAAGGACTGTTGACGGGATCTGCTACTAAGAGAAGAATAAGAAGATTAAGAACACCATTAAAGACGGGCAATAAGAAATTAAATGTGTTGAGGGATGATGATGAACCAGTTTTAAGTTTGAAGAATTCAACTTTCCCATTCCCAGAGATAAATACTGCTGCTACTTCTGCTAATATTGATAATGAAAATGACTTTGATGATAATGATGATGAATATGAAATTGAATATGTACCAGAAAAGGATCCAGAATTGCCATACGAGCCATTGGATTATGAACCATTTTCTATAGATGAATTGAACAGGATTAAGAATTTCTCCCCAGGTGCAGTAATGCCATTCCGTGGAGATTCAGTTAAACAATTGACCAATGAAGAGATTGAAGAAGAATACCCGATTTGTTTTGATTCAGATCCAAGTGATACCAATTCCATTATTTCAAGCAAGTCCTTTGAGCATAAACGTGATCCAAACTTCATGAAACCAACTTTTGTGTCGAATACTCGAGCATCACACAGCAGAAGTGGTAGTAGTAGTGGTGGGATATATGTTTATGGAGATGGGTTAACAGCTGCTGAATTACAACGTTGTGTGATGGGTATGGAAGATTAAATTATATGGATATAAATAACTGCGTCAAATTTGAAATTTGATTTAATTAATAGAGACTCTTTGGTATAGTACTAATGATACTGATATTATTATTATTATTTGTAAAGGTAGTGTATTATATATAATATATTGAATGATGCTTAATGAATAGAACTATATACATATTTGAAAACTCTGCTATTAAAACAATTATGATGGGTAATGAATGAATGACCTGTAAAAGGGGAAATAAAATAACGTTAAAATCATGTCTAAAATATTATTAATAAATCAAATAAATATCATTATCATTGTGCAGCACATTGAGGTCCACCAGATTGATGATTATGATGTTCTTCTTTTTCCGCTTCTTCTTCATAATCTGGTAAATTCTTCTCTTCGATAATCTTGAACTTGACATCATCAAAGTTGTTTTTAGATTGTTCATCATCTTTAGTGGTTTCGTCAACGATTGGTTTTATTTTTGATGCAGGTAACATGTTCAACACACTATCGATTTCCGATTTTTCAGTAAACCAATAATCTGGTGGGAATTCGACAATGACTCTCAAGTATAAATCACCCTTTTTGGAAGAATTTGTGATTGGGAACCCTTCTTTTTCAATTTTAAGGATTTGATGAGATCTCAACACTTTCCCTGGTGGGTTTGATATTCTTAGTAGTCTTCCATCCAAATGTTTTAACACAACTTTTTCTTTGAATCCACATAATGCTTCAGCCAATGTGATATTAACATCAGCGTATAAATCGTTATGGACTCTTGTGAAAGTATCAGCTTCTGGTGAATGTTTTTCATGGATGGTTAGAATGACATGACCGGTTTCTTTACCATATTCTTCATCAGATTCATGTGGCAAGACAATAGCATCGCCAAAAGAAGAACCTCTGTCGATTTTGAATTCCAAGATCTTTGTTTCTTCTTGTGTAGTTTTACCATCACATTTTTTACACTTGTCCTTGGATCTATAAACTTTCCCCTTACCTTTACAAGCAGTACAATCAACATAATCTTGAGAAACTAAACCAGGGCCAACTCTTCTGATTTTTCTAACGTAACCTAATCCATTACACACACCGCATTCTTTGAATTTTGCATTTTCTTTGACACCAAGACCTTTGCAGAGAGTACACAATATGTTTCTTGTGGATGTGATTTTGATAGTTTTGCCATTGTATAAATCTGCCAGAGTGACTTTAACATCCAAATGAGCATCTTCTGTTTTATAACTTTTCTTTGGTCCACCATTACCATTACCATTAGCAAAACCATGTGCACCTGGACCACCACCACCAAAGAAGCTAAAGAATTCGTCAGGACCAAAATCAGGGACATCATCGAATGGATAACCACCATGAGCGCCGCCACCAGAAGGACCACTTGGATCACCATAATTGTCATAATTGGTACGCTTTTCCTCATCTATTAGCACCTCGTAAGCAGCTGAGATTTCCTTGAATTTGATTTCGGATTCTTCTCTTTGTTCTTCTGGTACTTTGTCTGGATGGTGAGAAAGTGCCAGTTTTCTATAGGCCTTTTTGATCTCAGCGGCAGTTGCTGACTTGTCCAGCCCAAGGACTTCGTATAGGTCTGACATTGATGCGTTGTTGTTGTTGTGATGCTAAGGTGTTGTTGCTGTGGTTGAATAAATAAGGTCTATGGAAGTGGCAATTAGGTCCCAATTTGGTTATGTCGTTCTTGTTACTTAATGGTTTGTGATGGTGATGATGATTGATTGATTTAACAATTTTTTTTTAGGCTTGTAAGTATGAGATTTACGCAGGGATTTGGATGGATTGTAATTTGTGGGGGCAGGGCTAGGCAGGGATAAGCGTAGGAGTGGGAACAGGAGGGTCTGCCTAGCTCTGCCACATTCCGGAGTTTTGTCGGATAAACTGGACCCAACAGATCAGCGTAAATCTGAGCACTAAGAAATACACCGCACGTGACACAATCATTACGTAATACGCACGCACCACTGCTTAAATTTTGTTTTGTTGTGTCAGTTTCTCTTGACACTTCTAGATTTGGAATACGAACTTCAAGAGGTTTCTAATTGATATAACGATACTAGCATAGGATAAGACTATAGATTATTATTTAGATACTATTAATGATCACTATATAGTATACACCACAACAGTACCATTGATATACCATTGATAGTAACAATACAGCTAATAACCCAATAACCATGCACCGTTTGATTTGTATTGTTTTGTTGCAAGTTGCTACGTCCGACCACAGCTATCGAGACATAATTGATAAAGAGACGGACACAATTGATGGCTTGCAGAAGAATAGAAGAAGAAGAAGAAGAAGAAGAAGCAGAAATAAACTGCAGAAGTATGTAGACGAAATAAATAAACAAATAAATAACCAAATATGTAAACCACAAATCAATCCCACCAGTTCATCTCTCATCTCCTCAGAGTCGCCAACCGCTTTCACCGTTCCGCTTTTAAAAGATGAATTTTATATTTAAACACTCAACACCACCCCCTTAATCTTGTATCATTTTCATTTATAACCATACGATTATATTTTAATATCATATCCACCATATCACCATTCATAGAGAGAGATACTGAGATATACTCATACATATAATCCCTTTATATTCCACAATGAGCTCAATAGTCAATTACTTCAACCCTGCAAAGAACCCATTGACAAACAATGGTGCGGATGCTTCTTCCTACTACAACACCTACAAGCAAAACTACAACTCAATGGCTGCCTCTGCTGCCTCTTCAGAATCATTCGCTGACAAGTTCTTTGTTGCTTCCAAGATTGAAGACGAATTGTCCAAAGTGAACCAGGAAATCAAGGATGAATTCAAAGGTATTAAGTTGTACTCCAAGGAATACTACTACACCTGTACTCTAGGTGGTATTTTGGCTTGTGGTCCTACCCACTCCTCAGTCACCCCATTGGATCTAGTCAAGTGCAGAAGACAAGTCGATGCTAGCTTGTACACTTCCAACATGCAAGGTTTGAGAACAATCATCAAGACTGAAGGGTTTGGTGGGATCTTCACCGGTGTTGGTGCAACTGCCATTGGGTACTCTTTCCAAGGTGCCGGTAAGTATGGGTTCTACGAGTTCTTCAAGGAGCAATACACCGAACTAGTTGGTGCTGAAACTGCACACAACTACAGAACCACTCTATACTTGGCTGCCTCTGCTTCTGCTGAATTCTTGGCTGATATCGCATTGTGTCCATGGGAAGCCATCAAAGTCAAGACCCAAACTACAATCCCTCCATATGCATCCAACGTTGTCGATGGCTGGAAGAAGATCACCGCTAAGGAAGGTGTTGCTGGGCTATACAAGGGTTTGGTGCCATTGTGGTTCAGACAAATCCCATACACCATGTGTAAGTTTGCCTCTTTTGAAAGAATCGTCGAAGCCATCTACAACTACTTGCCAAAGAAGAAGAGCGAATACTCCCTTGGTACCCAAACAGGTGTTTCTTTCTTGGGTGGTTACATTGCTGGTATCTTCTGTGCTACTGTTTCCCATCCTGCTGATGTCATGGTTTCAAAGATTAACAATGAAAAACTGCCAACTGAATCAACTGGTCAAGCCATCTCCAGAATCTACTCCAAGATCGGCTTTACTGGTTTGTGGAATGGGTTGCCAGTTCGTATCGTTATGATTGGTACTTTGACTGGGTTGCAATGGTTGATTTACGACTCTTTCAAGGCTTACGTTGGATTGCCAACCACTGGTGGTCATTAAGCTGGTGCATATTAGTAGTGCTAGTACGAATCTCTTGATAATGAAGTTGATGAATACAATATTAATCTATCAATGTATTTTTGTCTTAACTCTTTTTTATATGTTATATTTCATTGTATTATTTTTATATATAACTGACTCTATTATTTATTTCCAAACATTTTGGAACAAATCATCATCTAAAGGAATACTACTCTTTTGGGATGGTGTGGTAGAGGCCCAATGGTTTGTAGAATTGATCGAAGAAGAAGAAGCAGTGTTGAAACTTGACGTGGACTGAGTAGCAGCACCCCATTGGTTCATCACTGGTTGTTGTTGTTGCTGCTGCTGCTGAGCTTGTTGTTGATATTGGTATTGATGCTGTTGTGGTCTCGAAGAGAATGTTGGTGCAGAACTTGCAGCTTGTGGGGTAGAGTACAGAGACAAAATGGATTTCTTCAAGTTTGGTCTAGTGTCTTGTTGTTGTTGCTGTTGCTGTTGCTGATGTTGATTACGTTGTTGGTATGGATTGGTTTGTTGCTGTTGTTGAGGTGCTTGATGCTGTGAACGACCAGAAGACAACGATTGCAAGTCTGATAAAGCAGAAGATGAATTATTCACTCTAGTTTGTTGTGAAGAGTGAGGTGGGGCTGCAATCGGTGACCCAAACTCCAAGTCCAGCAATGAGTTTGTCTTAGCAACTTGTGGGCGGTTATTATTACCATTGGTGGTTGATGATGATGCTGATGATGATCCTATAGACGTTGAGGTTGATGATCTAGAAGAACCATTAGAGATTCCATTAGAAAAAGTGGAAGAAGCATTACCAACTTGAATAGCGGAAGGATCTGGTGGTGATGAACCACCTGCCCATTTCTTCAAATCATACTTGGTTCTAATAAAATTCTCAATCTTTGAATCATCTGGAACATGATGGTTGTTTGGTAACTTGGCCTCCCAGTATGCATTAGCCTTGTTGTTCCCCCATTTAACCATCGACGCAACCTGCTCATCCGTCCAGCTGTCCAAATCAACACTCTTAACACGCGAAATGTGTGTCCCCATGCTTCTATGTATACCTGAACAACGAATGCAAATGAAAATACCCAAATTCCAAGAGGCCCATCTAGGATGCTGTGCTGTTTTACAATCAGCACAGTTGTTGTTGCCTGGCTCCTTCAACAGCGCCTTAAGAATGTGCTGGTTCTTGTCACTCTTTCTGCTCATTATTTATAGGCTATATAGCACTTGTTTCTTTAGTTTGTTGTTGTTGTTGATGAATCTTGATGATGATATCGGTGTCTCCTTTTCGACTTTTTTTTTTGATGAAACGAATTTAAACCCTCGGAAATAAAGTCACGTGCATCGATCACATGACAAGGTCGGATCTCATCTACCGAACTCACAAAATTTGACTTGGAAATCTTTTTCTTTGCTCTTTTGGTTGCATAGATTAAAAGCAATAAAAACAACGAAAACTCTCCTCTTAGAACAAATACCTTCACCTTTTATCACAGTCATTCATCCTTTATATTCAAATTCCATCATCCATCATCTATCATATCTGTGTTTGTTTTTTTTAGTTGTTTATCATACACTCATATTTTTAGATACATCCATTCTCAACACCCTATCTAATATCAATCATATTCACATATTCCTAATTACTACGATATCATATTCTATCATCATTTTACATTTACCATCAATATCATCCTCAAAAACAACAGCACATTTACTACTATCCACAATCCACATATAACATATTTTACCAATGACACTTATACGATCTTTATTAAGAATAGATGATAAAACATCAGTGCCGTCCAAAACAACATACACAATGGATGAAATCTCTCGCCACGACACAAAAGACGACATATGGATGATCATCCATGGCAAGGTGTATGACATCACTGGCTTTGTTGATTTGCACCCAGGTGGTGCGGACGTGCTGTTTGAAAGTGCGGGCTGTGATGGTACCGAGGCGTTTGATGAAATTGGGCATTCACAGGATTCAGTGGAAATGCTCGACCCTTATTACATTGGAGACGTTGCGATACAGGATGAGAAATGTTCATGCTCAAGTTCAAGTTCAAGCTCCTCAAAAAATTGCGATAGTCGGTGCTCGAAATCCTACAAGAGCATGAAAAGAGGGAAAGGTGCATATCATGTGAAGAATCCAAGTATTGGCGAGTCAACGTTTGTTCGCAATTTAAGGAATAAGAAGAGAAGGAAACAGTTTTTTGATAAGTATTTGGGCGTGATTCTGGTATTTATATCGTTTTTGGCATTGAGTTGTTATATTGCATTGGAGCAGAGGAAATGGAGTGACGAATAAAGAAAGAAGAGAAGATTTCTTTATTTATTTAATTTATAGAATGTTTGTGCTTAGATCTATCATTGTAGTGAGATGTTTATAGATCTGTTATCTTATTGAAAGACAGTTGGCTAGTAATTACTATCATCTATATATAAGCAATGTTCAAATTTAATTGAATAGATGAAACATGGTACAAATTACATCAACGAATACAGGCAAGTGCCGTTGTTATTTTGATAATAAATTACAGTAACACACATCTGCATAGATCATAGATCCAGGATCTTGAGTTTTGATGCCCATGGATCCTGGAATCTGGAATCTGGATTCCATTATCCTGTCAAGTTTCAACTTTCAAGATGATACGATCCAATGTTATCTCTCGTAAAGTTGATCTCACCGAGAGTTGCAGATGCAGACAATAGAATTGACGACGATCAGATGATTGAAAGTTTGGGTGGTATAACAGATTTGATCAAAGATAAAAAACCACAGTTTTGCAATTATTTGAAATGGTATTTTATATTTAATGTGTAGTATATGCCACTATCAACTCATGATTCATTATAAAATAAAACTTTCTTCGTCTATTCAAAACTTTTTTCGAAGGGAACAACAACTTGAAATTTAAACAACGAGCTGAATTATGGGCATTGGGATATATAATTCGATCATGAATCATGTGAGCAATAAGCGTGCTGATGCTTTCATATATATAAGTTATCGTATCAATATCAATACAATAACAAATAAATATACATATTGTTGTTTTTAATTACAATAGTTAACTTTACTGTTTGATGCTTCGACCTATTATCTTTGAGTTGAAAAACAATTAACAATCCATCAGTTTAAATATATATATATATAAAACATGAATCTTCTATAACTGACCTGTATGACAGATAATAATTGAACAAGCTAATTAAGTCCACTCTTGCATTCATATTTCAGAGTATGAATATTCATTCAATCTCTATTATGTTTCTCAACCTTGAGTTTGTATCTCCGTTTGAAGATGTAACAAAGTATCTTGAACAGATCAAGGCTTACAGTATCAATGAGAACACTACACACAATTTAATAATCTCCAGAGTCCATAGTGTATGGATCTTAGCAATTTTTGTGTTTGTTGTTGATGATGATGATTGTGAATTGGGTATTAACGGAGACTGAGAGTGGACCCTATGCTCTTACTCTCGGGAAGCCGATGCCTTACATTACAGCCTTAAAAGTTTGAAACACTGGTACTTGTAGCTCATTAGGTAGTACTCTGGTCACTGGTGTAGGTGTGTGTTTCTATGTCAATCATCAATTATTTCGCAGCAACTATGTACTACTAATAGTAGTGTATACTTATTATTATAACCAACAATCTTGACATCAATATTGGATTTGGCTTACTTGTAGTCCCGTTTTTTTGTATGTGACTCCAAGACTCCCTTGAAAGTCTCAAACTAAGACTTTCTTTGACCAATTTATATACAAGGCAACGGACCTAGTCTTTGCTTCAGGAGACTAGACCGGTGCCTTTCAGTATCCTTTCACTGAAATGAACTTAGAAATGGTGGTTAATGAGCGGCAAACACAGTAGCTTATAGGAATGGAACCCCATGATATTTGATGCATTTTTATATCATGATAATAGTAACCTTCATGATTCACGATTATATCTACATATATATTGCTGCTAATAACCAATATCCAACCCTAAACAGTACGATCAACACCACAACACCATTTGGAAAGCAAAACAGTCACATGTCCGGCCGTCCTCGCTTTTCATTGGTGGAGAAGGGTTCCCAAGATAGGAAACAACGACGCTCCGGTAGCGCAGCGAAGACCGGCCAAAACAAGAAAATTGCAAGTTTTGCAAGTACAAAACAGGGTTTTAAGAGGTACTACAGACCATTAAAGCACTTGTAATTTACATCATTATGATCCTGATCTGATGGAGATTATAACTATGTTTTTTCCAAGTAAAATCATACACTGCTACACACATTTCTGACTGATTTACTGATTTCTGTCTTATCTGTCAATTTGAAAAAATGAGTCACTCTTTTTCAGCTGCGTGTGGGCTTACCAAATTGGAAGAGTGGGAAAAGTATAAAATCAATGCAAATTTCCTCAAGCTGAATCTCAGCTTTTAAACTTTTTTTGCTTAATCAATAAGTCAAAACACACACACAAACACAACTATTATTATTATTATCACTGATTACCACCACTGAAGCTTACAACTATTTACCAATTTACAAAGAGAATTATTATTGCAGAGTGCTGATCAAAATGTGTCTATAAATTATTTGACCCCCAAAACAAATCATAAAAAGAGTTTTTTTAAAAATATATCAATTAAAAAAAGATCTTTAAATTAAATAAATTAAAAAGTGTGTTTATTATTTAAAAAGAGAAATCATTATTGTTAACAATACTGGTGTTTTTGACTTTATCATCATTTTTCAAAATGTGTCCGTGAATTAAATCCCCCCTAAGAAAGAGAGAAATCCGTCCAAAATGACGTTGCTTTAAGCTATACCATTCCAATCAATTGAGTTTTATCATATCATATCATATCAATCAAGTTTTTACCAAAGAGAGTTTTACCCCTAAGTGTTTTTTATTATTTTTTTTGAAAGAATAAGTTTATTTTATCTACTATTACTACTATCAAAATGTTAAGTGCTGCTCCTATTACAACTGCTACTACATCATCTACCGCTACACGCGCAAACCAATTAGATTCCGCTACTGCCATGTTTGAATTATCTGAAAGTTCTTTTGATCAGTTCATTAGCCAAGCTATGGAAGATTCCAAGCCAAGACAAATTCTAGGCGAATCTGTCTTTAGTCAATTTATCAAGACTGAAGATGGTGGTGCCTATGAATTTCCAATGGTTAAGAAGGTTGACGTTCCAGAATTGTCTCCTTCTGTTGGTACTGTCACTCCTCTACAACTACACTCTTCCATTGTTGAGTCTGTGTTTTCTCCTTCAATTGTTGACACTACACCATTGTTTGATGACGTTGAGTTGGATGCTGACAACTGGAAGCCATTGTTTGAACCAAGCGAAATGGTTTTCCCAAAACCTGCTGAACCAAGATCCTTTTCTGCTCCAGTGACTGCTGCTGCTACTACTATGACATCTGTTTCTCCATCTTTGAGTTCAGAACCTTTGATGAGCATTGTTTCTTCAATTGCTACTCCTGTTCCTTCTTCTGCAAAGCGTTCTGCTAGCGAAGCTGGTTTTATGTCTTCATCATCTGATGAGATGTCTGGCTCTGAGCACAAGAGAAGAGAATCATCTTCAGTTAGAAAGGATGACTTGGATGTTGTTCCATACAACAGAAAGACCCGTGTTGCTCCATTGTCTCCAATCAACTATGATGATAAGGATCCTGTTGCTCAAAAGCGTGCTAGAAACACTGAAGCTGCCCGTCGTTCCAGAGCTAGAAAGTTGGAACGTATGTCCCAATTGGAGGATAAAGTTCAAGCTTTGAACACCAAGAACCAAGAATTGGAAGCTGAAGTTGCTAGATTACGTTCTATGTTGGCTTTAAGAGGTTAAACTGGGTTTTATTATTTTCGTTTCGAGTTTTATTTTTATTATGGTTATTAGAAGAAAAGTGTATCAAAAAGCAAAAAAAAAAAGAGTTCTTTATAAATTTTAGTGTTTACAACAAGGTTTTAATTAAATATTAGTTTTATTTCATTCATTCGTTAATTTGTAGGTTCATTTCTATCGTTGTTCAGTGTTCACTTTAATTGGTTGTTGATTGTTGATGTTGATGCTAATGTTGATTCAGTTTTCACCCGCATTTTCTTTGATGTCATTCCTGATGCAGGTGAACCAGCTGATATTGAACCACTAGAATCAGATGCAGCTCTTTTATTATTACCAATATTATTATTTGAAGATGATATACTAACACCATATTGTTCCAAGATAAACTCCTTCAAGTTATTCAACAATGCTGTAGCATCTCCAATATATTTAGAAACATCACTATTAATCTTTCCCTTTCGATCTTTCAAATAATGATACAATTTGAGACAACCCTGTTCATCAACCTCAGAAACGTCAATACTTTTAGTAACAATACTTCTCGCTGTAAACCACATCACTTGATCAAATTTAGGAAATCTAAATTTATTAGGTACTTTAGTCTCCACTTCAACCTCCACTATTCTCAACTGTTGTGATAAACTAAATGGTGTCAAGAAATTACCACCAATTACAACAGTATCAACAGGTGTATACACGGAATGGATCCATCCTGATGGGATGATTAAAACATCTCCTGGTGTTAATGTGATTTTGATGCCTCCTTGAAGATCAAGATCTGCTAAGAACTTTTCACTGAGATCAGTGTTTTTAATCCAATTGATATATTTCTTCAGATTAAACTCTGAGGGTGGGAAGAACATGAATGTTTTTGAACCAGTGAGAATTGTGTAATATACTGATGTTCCTGCAAAGTCTAGATGGAAATCAGTATATGAATCTTCAACCCCCATAAGACAATACTTCTTAACACAAGGCTTCAACCCATGCAATTCCTGAGGCCATACTCTATCAACCAAATCAGCTTGCTCGACATATCGAGGTCTAACAACAGCTTCACCTAGTGGACAATTACTGATCTCCAAAGATAGCACGTTCAAAATACGATCTCTTTCGGACTTGGGGCTCTTGAAATAGTCTCTCCATTGGCCTAGATTCCAGCCATTCTTCGCACCGTTCTGCGTCAACACGTCCATGATCTCCATGGGATGATCTTCACCCATTGCTGTGACTAAAGTATCAATGTTGAAATCTTCTGGAATGACAAACCCCAACCCGTCTTTATCATCTTTTGAAATCTTGAGTGGGAATGGCACTTTAGTGGACAATGCGTATTCATATGTCAACTCTGAGCCTTTAATCGGTATGACCTGATCATCTGTTAAGCTACTCTCAACAAAACTCTGGACATGAGGATGACTGCTCAATGTAATCTTGTTGACATCCCCAGAGTCCAATGCAACGTAGTCGATAGCAGCTCTTTGTCTCCTCGAGACTCTTCTCAATAGCGACGGGCCATGTTTCACACAGCACTGGTCGCAATGGTACGCTGCGATCTTGTCGGCTTGTGACTTGAGGAGGTGTAAACAATGGAGATGGAACCATTGTGAGCATTTTGCGCATTGAATCCAGTTGATGGTGAGTGGAGTTGTGGTGGAGTCTTCACCTGTGCCAATGCATATGGGACATTCGTCTATAGTCATCTCTGTACACAGTAATATAATATAATATGATATGATCTCGTCTGCCTATAGTTAGTACCCATTGTAATCGTGCTGCTGTTGATGCTGCTCAACATAGTCTGGAACTCTCCAGTTGGTGTCCGGGTTTCTTCTTTGCTTGAAAATTTCTTTGAAGGACGAATATCATCAGCATTTTGAGTATCAAAGAGTATCACCAAAGAGTATCACCAAAGAGTATAATCAAAGATGTTGAGATCAGTGATAGGAAACAGCACTCGTGGGTTCGCCACCAGTGCCAGACTACTACAAGAAACCAAGCCATCCGGCAGTTTAAGATCAAATCCAAGTTCTACCCTTTCATCTTTGAAGAGGGTCATTGAACACGAAGAAAGAGAAGAACGTATACCAATAGCACCACAGTTCGTTCCTAAGATTGAAGCTGGTTCCCTATACGATCCATTTGACTTTTCAGTTGCCAAAGTGTTCTTGGACCAAAAGGCGCAAAGGGCGAACAGAAAGATTGATGGGTTTGACAGAAAGAAAGTTGACCCATTGGACTTTTGGACAAATCCAAAGTATTTGTCAAACTACATCTCCACCACTGGTAAAATCTATCATTCTGATGTCACTGGCTTGAAGCAAAAGACTCAAAAGAAGTTGACCAAGGCTATTAAGAGAGCTAGAGCTTCTGGGTTGTTGTCTTCTGTTCATAAGGATGTCAGTTACCTACCTCACCGTGCTTAAAAATACAACATACTATAATGGAGAAAAAAAAAGGGTTGGAATTTTAGAATCGTGTATATATAACATATTATCATCATAAATATAAAGCTTGTAGGTGTATATAATAAGTTAGGTTTCAATAAATAGATTCTGTGGTTTGTTATATGATCAAATTCTATAAATTTCATTTCAATAGATTTAAATCTGGACTAACAATCTTTACATAAACATCTGTACCCCATCCAAAATATGACTGTAGTTCTAAACTACCACCGAACTGTTCAATATAAGCTTTAGTTAATGGTAAGCCATAGCCCATACCAGCAACATTATTGATATCTTCACCAGGCATTGTGTTTTCAACCATTGGTTCTTCTTTATCAACAGTACTGAAGCTATAATCAAAGACATTGGCCTCAACTTCTGGAGCAATACCACCACCACGATCTCTGAATCTGATTTCTAATGATTTCACATCTTGTTCTGGACTTTGTTTTTCCACCACGGTGATTAATACTGGTTCCTCAGCTGCACCTGATTCAATATGTGCTCTAATGGAATTCTTCAACACTTCAGTGAATATATACTCCAAATGGTTACCAACGTATGGGAACTCGATATCAGCACCATAGTCAATCTTGATAGGGCATTGCTTGTAATATTTGATAAAAGTCATATCGTTGACAAACTGTGATGCATTGTGCAAAAGTTCACCAATAGGCAGCTTGGTGTTGACGATCCCAATGTGGTTCGGCTGTGGATCAATGGTGTTGATGTAGTTTGTGGTGATGGTGTCCATGTTGATCTTATCTCTGAAATGGTCGTTCAAAAAGCTGATGATTTCCTGTCTTGGTAAAAGTGCGGAAACTTCTTGGAACCCTCGTGATAATGAAGGTATAGCGTCTTTATGAATCTCTGAAAACTGCATCAAACTATCGTGTACCCTCTCCTCTGAAGCACTCTTAAAATCAAGTTCGAGCAAGATCTTTAAGGAATCCAAATATAGGTTATAAGTTTTGGAAATGTATGGGTTCAATACACATAAATATGGCAAGTTTCTGAATTTTTCAAGTCTTTTGGTGTTATAGATGGTTAAGTAATTAACTGTAGCAATCAGATTGGTCTGTCTGTCCATCCTGGAAATGTTTATCAAGGAATTAAGGGATATTGGTGGTACTTGCTTCGCAGAGTAATCAGTGATGAGACGTTCTAGGGAAGATCTGATGTTGTACTCCTCTTCAAAAGTGTACTGTCTGAGCAGCTGGGCTGTAGTTGATAGCCCTCTGGTTGTTCTCTTAAACATGCTCAGGGGATGCTATTCGTGTGTGTGTATTGGTAGTTGATGATGAGGTTGATGATGAGTGGGTCACAATTTGAACCATTTCGTGATGTCTTTGAAATCTCATTTTTCCACGACGCATTCGCGAAGATCAAAATATTAAAATTGTTCATTCCACCAGTGAAGTTTGAAGTTTGATTAAATGATTGATTCAGTGGAGGGTGTCTGTTCTGTTAATAATGAGGTGTATTCACTGTTGGTGTGATGATTGATCATGTTCATCCAGAAGTGATGCTCTTTGATGTTTATTAATTATATACTCCAGGCACAGTAGCACTCTTCTAGTTCTTCTTCCACTGGAATTTGGAGGTGTTGCAACGCCGTATAATGAAGGAATCTGCTGAAGACATGGTGTGTGCAAGAAGATACTCAACATCATGACAGATATGGATTGTACATTCTTATTGTCACAGTTCAGGCTTCATTGTATCATTTTTCAAATGGTAGTTTTACTTCGTGTAATGTTTTTATTTACAGTAGTCATTAATAATTGAAGAAATTATTTCTAATCTGTGTAGCCATAAATGTAAACTGGATGCTATTGATGGTCTGTTTTCCACACCTCACTCCTCGGCTCATCTATTCACACGGCAGCCGTTCCATTCATGTTCTACTGTCTTCTACAGTGTTTTGTTCTGCTGACAATTTCACACACCTCCATAATAACCAACCCTATAATCAATCAATGTAATGTTTTCAAACAAAACAACCATAAAAATTTGGAAATACTCAATGTATAATCCACAACAACTGTCCAGCCAATCAGAGCACTCGAAAATTGTATAAATCACCAAAAACTGGGCAGTTTCCATCACCAATTCCCACTTCACTTCCTTTATTATTAATGCAACCCATTTGAATTTGTAATCTGTCAAAACCTATATAACCCTCATCTCATCCCCCATACCAAAGTAGGTACGAAAGTAGATACAACCACCGACCACCGAGAGGCTAACAGGATCAATCAATCACTTAAGTTTTAACACAAATGTCTTCTTACACAAACAACACTATTCTACCACTAAAAGACA
>JAJLVX010000095.1:0-27168 GCA_030564525.1 Liangdongia berthetii | reverse complement strand
TATCTTTCTGATGTTAGGACATTCTTCAAAGACATGTTGCCAAGTATTAGCCTCCTGTTTATGACACAAACCACACTCAACCTTGTGATCTTGAAACCAGTAATCATAATGACCCAACAGAACTCGATGCAGGGTTTCCAACACTCCTGGGAATTTCTTTTGGTGTTCGTACATGGTATGCCATGTTCGTTTCCAGTCAATATAATATTTAAAAAAAATTAAAAAATGATTTAAGTTAGACAATAGATCAACAATAAATGCACTAGATACAGACCGAAAAATTAAAATTAAAATTGTTAAATTTTTGAAAATCCAGCTATATAATGATATTATATGTGATCTTATTTATGATTTATCATATAATGCAATATTTAATTACGGTGGTATAATATTTAACCTACAAAACATACCGGTTGAACCTGCATATGTCCTGCATACGTATACATATGTATTGAATATTCTTTTGTAATTATATTTAGTTATAATTCGCACATCCGGTCACATTTCACGAAAATTCATATTCGATTCATAAGTTATAATAACTAAATATATATAACTAAGTAGTAATTACAATAAGTTATATAACAATATATATCAACGTCCAAGTTCATAGATGAGGACAGTGCTAGTTTGTTGAAGGTTTGAAAAGAAAACAAGATGCGTCACTTTAGGCATCTAACTTTTGACTAATGCCAGCTATATAGTGTTTTGTCAGAGCTATATTGGACGTCCACTTGACAACCTGTCAAGATACAATATGTCAGTTGGAACAATAAAATACGTTTAATTTGTACTAATACTCGTTATAGATATGGTAGTAGCCTGTATTTTGTACTTTTAACCCGCGGTTGTTTAAAATATGTTTTGTGAACACCGTGAACTCCGTTGTTTCATTCGGATATAACGATTTTCACAGGTGAAATTTCCCAATAGAAAATTACTTCAGTGGAATTACCGCCAATTGCTGTCAATGTTTGCCATAATTAATAATCCAAACGAAAGCCATATAATTTATATATAGAGAGAACAAGTAAATCATACTGTTATTCTTAATTTCTACAACTCAATTGAATTCAACTATAATAACAATTACCACAAAATGTCCACTATTAGAAAATCTTGGATCTTGAAGAACTACGCTCCTCTTGAATCTGTCAACTTGAACTACGATTCTCCAGAATCCACCTTCAAATACGTTGAAGAACCATTAGATATTGAAAATGTCAAATTAGAAAAAGGTGAATTTCTAGTTAAGGTCTTATACCTATCCAATGATCCAGCCCAAAAGGGTTGGTTTAGTAACCGTGATTCTTACATTGCCACAGCTGAACTGAACACACCTGCTCGTGCTAGAGGTCTTGGTCAAGTTGTCAAGTCAAACAGTGACAAGTATGCTGAAGGCACCATCGTTGCTGGTTGGGCCGGCTGGAATACATACACCACTTTTAATGAAAACGGTCAAGGTGTATACCCAATTGCTGATCCAAAAGCTTTGCCAAAGTTATCCAACTTCCTATCTGTCTTTGGTACCACTTCTGCCACTGCATACTTCTCTGTCTTTAAGTATGCTGCCTTGAAAGAAAACGAAGAAGGTGAAAAGGTTTTCTTGGTCACTGGTGCAGCTGGTGCCGTTGGTTCTGTTATTGTCCAATTATTGGCTAAAGTTACCAAGGCTAAGAAGATCATTGCTGTTGCTGGGGGTGATGAAAAGGTTAAATACGTTGAATCCTTGGGCGACAATGTTATTGGTGTAGACTACAAGAAGAATACTTTTGAACAAGACTTGAAGGCTGCTGTTGGTGAAACTCCAATTGATATTTTCTTTGACCAAGTTGGGGGTGATATCTTGGGCTATGCTATCACTTTGATGAACACATTTGGTAAGATCATTCAATGTGGTGCCATCTCCACCTATAACGAACCAGAAAAGGCTGTTCTAAAGAACTATTCCTATGTTGTCATCAAGAGATTGACAATCATTGGTTTTGTTCTTGTTGATGATATGGCTGAGGTCCCAGCTGCATTTGCAAAAATTGGTCAATACATCAAGGAAGGTAAGTTACCTCTATCTCATTTCAAGGAAACTGTTGTCGATGGTACTGGTGACAATTTCAAAAAGATTCCAGAACTATGGACTGGTTTGTTCAAGGGTGCTAACACTGGTAAGTACATCACCAAAGTTGCTGAATTATAAGAGATAATGAGGGACTCGCCCATTGTCATGGAATGAAAGTTTAATGATGAATTATAACATTTGTAGTTGCATCCATCGTAGATCCAAAAGATACAACATAGTACAATCGAAAATAATAATTAAATTGGTGCCTATTCATTAGAAGTGTATTTTATCTATAAAAAGTGAAGCCTTTTTATTACACATCAGGTTTGTATCTCGTTAATTGGTGAAAGAACAGTCCCAATCACTGAACCATTAGCTGTTGTGGAATTTGTATTGGTTACATCTTCTCCACCAACAGGTTGCTTCAAATTCACTGAACCACCTTGTTCTTCATCAAAAGTCTCCGGAAGGAAAAATGTATTAGCCATAATTTTCTTCTTAGCTGGCGTGATCTTACCTGTTGGTGGTAATCTTGGTTTGATTTGTTTCTTTGGATAATCTTCATCATCCATAATGACAACATCTTTAGCATTGGCCAGGTAATCAGAAGTTTCCTTCTTGCTCTTGAATTGCTTGGAATGGAAAATCTTAGTCTTTTCCAAAGCATCACGTAGCACACACTGAAATAATTTAACCTCTTTGACAATATCTGTATCTTTGATTCTTGGCAATGGAGCAACTTCAAACTCTTCACGTTCAGCCTTTTTGGTATCAACAGTCTTATTGGCCTCACTGAATCTTGAATGCAATAAATGCAAAGGAATAGTTTGGCCCAATAAGCCCAATTCTTTATCAAGACCTAATTCTTTGAAACCAAAGAAATCTTCACCCAACTCTGCAGAAAAATCACCAGAGACAAATTGTTCACTATTATCCTTAAAATGCTGTTCACTCATTTCTAAGGCAGGTCTTAACAGTTGCTTCAAGAATGATGACAATTTGGTCTTCAAGTCAGTCAACTTTGTGTTTTGCTTCAAGATATTTTCAGTGACATATGTATACAATTCATCAGGTTTCCTTATCCCATTTTCAAGTAGTGACAATGTCAAGATGTTCTTTTGCTTATATTGGGAGTTGATACTTTGACCCTCTTTATGTAATTTGATTGTTTTTATCAAATTATCCAGGTAATTGCCAGCAACTTGTGTCATTGTATCAACAGCAAACAACTCTGTGGATTCAAAACCAGAAACCATTGCTAATTTCGCCACACGCTTCTTCAACACAAAGTAGATCAAGTTCTTGTCAAATTTGTCATGGTTTTCCAATCTGGAAACTGGATCAATATCGACATCATCATTAATCTTTTCAATCTCTGGTGGTTTCATCTGTGTATGATGCATAAACTGCTGTTGTTGCATCTGTCTAATCAAAGAAATCTTGAAACAAATCTTTCTAATTTCTTGCATGACTCCAATATTTGAATTAATAACTTTATTTAATCCACCATCTTGTGGTGCAAATTCTGATGGTTTCAAACCTTCTTCAATAACTTTTTCAACAAGTTTATTCTCCTCCATTTCAATTTGACGCTCATCAAGACCAGAATATACCAATTGAGGCAAACCACCACTAATATCATATTCAATCATATATGGATCATCTTCATTATGTTTATGTGACAAACTAATGTGTTTCTTGTTCTCTGAATAATCAGTCAAGTATGATTGAAACTTTGACATTCTTTTACCATCTCTCAAGATTGCTTCAGAATCTGCATTCAATTTGTTATCTTTGAACAGATCAGATCTCTTCATACAAAAATCTGCACGAGCCTTAGCAGTCAAGTTTTTCCAGGTTTGGATTTCCAAATCATCACGATCGTTATCTTCTTGGTTTAGATATTCATTAGAATCACCATCGTCCTCTTCCGGCTGTGGTCCTGGTGTTAGTGTGCCATCCAGTGTGATTCCATTCAAATGTGGTGTAACGTTTGGATGTGATGGAGCAGGTGTAGTAGTAGTGGTACCAGTTTCAACAGCAGTGGTTGCTACTGGAGTTGATGGAACGTCAACAGAAGCAGTTTCAGGAAGGGCAGGTGTTCCAGACTCTTCAACATTTTCAATCTTTACCTCACCATTTCTAGTTCTTTTGCGGCCCTTTTTGGATGTTGTTTTACCAGAAGAAGGACCAGGTGTACCGACATCTTCGACAGTCTCAGCTTCAACTTCAGCACGATCTCTGATTGTGATGTTGGGTATTAGGGGAATCAATTTAATGGATTTTTTCTGCATTGCAATAGCATGAGCTCTCAAGAAATGTTTTGGATCAGAGTTGTAAGTTAGACAGTTTTTCCAAATCAACATTACATCATCAACAAATTCAGTTTTAGATTTGTATTGGAAAGTTTTCAATTTTTTCAGAATGGTGTTTAAATCCATAGGTTTTTTAATCACTTGTGCATAGTTTGGAGCTTCTCTTTTGCTAACTTTGTTTAAGAATGCAGTTGAATGTTCAGTGTAACCTCTTAATTCCATAACAACCTTTTCACAAGCGTCATACAATTCTTCTTGGCCAATTTTGTCATCTGAAGCCCATTTCGATCTGTTCTTGCGCACATCCATAATTAATTGACGCAGTTCATTTTCTTGCAAGCTTAACTTGTCCTTGTTGGTATCAATTGAATGTAATAAATGCTTTAGTGATAAGTTGGCAGCACCTAGATTCATAGCAAAAGAATCCTTCATGTCTTTTTCTTGTTCTAAGAGTAATAATTTGTCATTTTCTTCCAACTTTTGACGCTTGATTAAAGTTTCTTTGTCACCTTCAAAGTTATGATATATTTTGTTGAAATTGTCAATTAAAATTTTGTTGTCTAATTGCCCAGTTTCGTTTTCACAAATGGGCACAGTGATAATAATATTATTGTGGTCATCACGATCTAAAGAGTTGATGATGGAATTTTCATTACCGTCAATGGCTTTTGAATCAGCTAATTTATTTTCGTCTTTTTCATCTTTCTCATTATCATTATCATCATCATCGTCATAATCATCATAATCTTCATCTTCATCAATTACTCTTTCCTTCGAAGCTGCTTGGACACCACCACTTTCTGGTACATTGTTATTGTTATTGTTATCATCTTCAACCTCAAATAACTCATAACCATCAGTTGGACCATCTTTATCGTAATAATAATCAATAGCCTTTTCCCATAGAATATAACGTACTTTTAGAGCAACGCTTCTCGCCGATTCAACGCCATTTGGTATTGTTGGTTCATTGATATTTTCAGCATCTGCAGGGTCGTCATCTTCTTTATCCTTTTCATTTTCCTTTTCCTTATCATTGGTATCCTTGGAAGGTGTACCGCCATTATTGTCATTATGAGCATCATGATTATTATTATTGTTTAGATCAGAGTGATTGGTGTTGTTATTTTGATTTGTTTCACTGGAGTTCTGGTCCAATTGCTGTTCATCTTTCTCCTGTACAAACTTCAAATATACACGGCCATCCAAGAAATTCTTAAACACTTGCTTGCGGAGCTGTTCTTCCTCATGGTTAAATATCTGATCAAGCACCAATAGCTGCTGACTGGTAAGATAGTAATCAAAGACCTTTTTCTGCCATAAGTGGTAAGCAATGTGATATAACGAGTCCAAGTTGTTGGTCTCGAATATCCTTAGCTTGTCCATGGTTGATTCTGGATGTCTTTTGCGATGTTTTTTTGTCTTATTCTGTATTGACAACAGCTTTGACCATGCCTCTCTTTTCTTTCGTTCGAAACTTTTTAAAAAGATAAAAACATTTACTAATCGGGTAATAATACAGCATGTGATATGTCATGTGACAAGTCACGTGTGTCACCAAAAAAGTCCCCTCCAAAAATTCTAAACGAGAATTCTTAAACGAGTCGCGTATAAAAATCATTCAATTTTGTGTGAAATCGAAATCTCAACAACTTTGAACTGAAGTCAAAGAGAGATCCAGTTCAGAGATAGTACATATATAATCGAGAATGAGCGCTGAAAACACCGTCTACATTGTTGCTGCTGCAAGAACCCCAATTGGTTCCTTCCAAGGTGCCCTCAAATCCTTGACCTACGTTGATCTAGGTGCCCATGCAGTCAAGGCTGCTCTAGCCAAGGTCCCAGCCATCAAGCCAACCGATGTTGAGGAAATCGTGTTTGGTAACGTTGTGCAAGCCAATGTTGGTCAGAACCCAGCCAGACAAGTTGCCATCAAGTCTGGCTTGGGCGTTGACACCGTTGCGTCCACCGTCAACAAGGTGTGTGCCTCTGGGTTGAAGGCCACCATCAATGGTGCACAGGCCATTTTGTTGGGTAATGCTGACATTGTTGTCACTGGTGGTGCTGAGTCCATGACCAATGCGCCATACTACGTTCCAGCTGCTAGAGGTGGTGCCAGATACGGTGACTCTGTTCTAGTTGATGGTTTGCAACGTGATGGTTTGGCTGATGCCTATGATGGTACCGCCATGGGTGTTTCTGCTGAAAAGTGTGCTAAAGACCATGGTTTCTCCAGAGAAGATCAAGATCTTTTTGCCATTGCTTCTTATAAGAAGGCTCAAGAAGCCCATGAAGGTGGTAAATTCAAGTCTGAAATTGCTCCAGTCACCATTCCAGGTTTCAGAGGCAAACCAGATGTGACTATTGAAGTTGATGAAGAAGTTTACAAGTTGAACATTGACAAGTTGAAATCAGCTAGAACTGTTTTCCAAAAGGAGAATGGTACCGTGACAGCTGCCAATGCATCTCCTATCAATGATGGTGGTGCTGCTCTAGTTTTAGTTTCTCACAAGAAGCTTGTTGAATTGGGGTTGAAGCCAATTGCTAAGATCATTGGTTGGGGTGAAGCTGCTCAGAACCCAGAAGATTTCACCACTGCACCATCTTTGGCCATTCCAAAGGCTTTGAAGCATGCTGGTATCACCATTGATCAAGTTGATTTCTTTGAATTGAACGAAGCCTTTTCCGTTGTTGGTTTATCAAACCAAAAGATTTTGAACATTCCAGATGAGAAATTGAATGTTTATGGTGGTGCTGTTGCCATTGGTCATCCATTAGGTTGTTCTGGTGCCAGAATCATCATCACTTTGGCTTCTGTTTTGGAACAAGAGGGTGGTAAGATTGGTGTCTGTGGTATTTGTAATGGTGGTGGTGGTGCCTCATCTCTTGTTATTCAAAAGTTGTAATCATAAGCATACAATATTTATATGTCCTAATTCTAATTCTATTTGATTTATACTGCTGGCTTTAATACATTAATAATTATATGAATATAGAGGTGTAGATTATTATAAAACTGGGGAAAAACATTAATTAACTAACTCATATAAATATATATCATCATAAAAATCATTATTGGTGTAATATCTAATCTATAAATATTTATGACACCCTATTATTAATATATTATTGGGATTAAAACAAACGGATTTGTTCCTCCATATTGTTCATATTGAAAGAAACATTAGTCATGACGGACCAATTATAATTATGGTCATTGATAAAGTTATGGACATCATCATTCACCTCATGGTTTATGATACTACGTGTAGTTGTGACATTGTTGAAGTCATTTGGAGAGATGTTATTACCAGCAACAGCAGCAGCCTCTGTTTTACAGACATTGGTGATTGGTAGCTGTGATCTAATGATAGTTAGCATATCAGCATCAGCATCAGAGTCAGCATCGTTGGAACCGTGTTGTTGAGTTGTATCATCACTGCTGCTATCAGTGTCATATTCTGGGAGTAGACATTCGTTGAATAACAACTCTTGTTTTTGTAGCTCCTGCTGTTGCAATTCTTCTTGACTTGTTGTGAAGCAATGTAGTTGAACGATCAAATCACGTAGTTGGAAAATGCTGATTCGTTCATATGGATTTGATTTGAGACATAGACACAACACTTGGTACAACTCTTCTGAGATTGGTAGGATATCTTTCAACACTTTAGGATTTTTCAAAAAGGCCTTGTAAGTTCTATCCAAAGATTCATTAGCCTTCATCCATGGGTTTCTCATGCATGTTAGATTGATCAATATTATGGCAAGGGACCATAAATCACCAGCAGCGGCAGGATACACTGTTGAAGTCAATCTTTGTGGATTGTTGTTGTTCAAGGATAACAAGCGTTCTGGAGGCATGTAATATGAAGAGCCAATGCAAGTTTTAGCATTCAACATTTGAGATTGCACAGCCAAACCAAAATCACCAATGCATAGCTTTTCACCATCATTACAGCACATTATGTTCTCCGGCTTGATATCACAGTGGTAGATGCCCTTTGAATGACAGTATGCGATTGCATCTAACAGTTGGATAAAGACGGACTTGATGATGCGAGGGTCGTCTTTGTAGCGTTGTCTGTCGACAATGTTGTAGAATAAGTCCCCCTCTCCAAAATAATCCATAATGACAAAGATGCAAACCTGTGAGTCCAGCACTTTATGGATGGTGATGATATTTGGATGGTTATGAACTTTTAAATGCATTGAGATTTCTCTAATAAAAGGACAAGATTTTTGAGTGCCAAACTCAGCTAATAGCTTGAGGTTTAATTGGTTCAAATTTGACAGTTGGTTATTATGGAGTTGTAGATGGAGTTGTAGTTGAGCTCTTAGAGAATCACTTTGCTTGTCCTTTTCTGATTTGATGTGTGGTTGTTTTGAGATGCACTTGATAGCAACGACATTACCAGAGATGACGTTGATAGCCTTGTAGACAATACCATATGCGCCAGCGCCTATTTCTTGTACGATCTGATAGTTGTTGATGATAGCTCCTAATATCATAATGATTTTTTTTTGTTTTTGTACTGTATTCTTTCAGTCTATTGGTGGTTTATAAATCTATGAGTACAATAGTATATGTCTAGCCTCTATGGTGTATAGTATGATGGTAGTGAATATATGATGGTACTAATAGTATATGATGTAATCAAAGAGATGAGGTATTAATACTCATCAAGAACTGCGAATGATTGATCTCTTATTTAATTGTGGGACAGAGGGACACATTATCGTGTCATGTTTATTGTTGTTGTATCATGATATGCTTTATGGTTCTATTGTTGACTCTTGATGTCTTGGTCAGAGGAGTGTAGTGATGATGGGCCATGACATGATTTTTTGGGGATTTGTTGGGGGGATGCACCGGTTACTACCAGTTAGACTTTCCACTAAAAAACAGTGCTAAAAGAGTGGTACAAAAGGGGGTGAAAAGAGGAGATGGTGGTTGGTGGGTGTGTCTATTAGATTCTACGTGTTTAGTTTAGTTAGTTGGTGTTATGTCATTATATCAGTGGTAGTACATAGTACTATCATATTATAGACTCCAACTCCACTGCTGTCTCAACCATCAACTGATTCCAACATCAAATGGTGTGACTGGATGAGTGAAGTCAAAGTGTGCCTATTCCTGAGCTCAAGTGGTGTAACTGTGAGTGATGATGTCAGGTGTCTAGAACCACCATTCTTATGTACGTAGATCTCTTAGCTGCTCCTCTGTTTATCTTTTGTTCTGAAATTTGATTCACTACTATTAATTTTTGTAGTTTTTTCGGTATGTTCAAGTCATCATGATGAGTTCATAAACAATACGAGAGAGACAAATACATTAGACATGATTCATCAGATAAAAGTATTATTAATAACTACAGTCTACTATAATTAGATAAATATAGATTACAGTAAATCATAACTCAACGCAGTCGTAAGTTCACTCGATTCAACCCTTTCAGTGTAAGGGCCCTTGTTCTATACTGGCCACTTGTACCCGAGCATTATTAGTGATGCTATCATAAACCTGCAGCAAATAGTAAATACAAAACTACAATTTCACTTGAATATGATATAGTAACTATGTGTTGTATTCATTTATACTTGTCAATAACCTACAGGTAACAGTAACCTTAATAATCTTCACCTCTACTAACAACTTCCTTCTTATGAGGATGTAGCAAAATGGTGTGTTCATACTGTGCAGTGTAACAGCCTCTAACATCGTTCAATGGTGGATAATCTTGCACAATACCTGATCTAACCAAATTGTTCAATGCCAATAAATACTTTTCTTCGCCCAATCTATCCAAATATCTACGGCAGAATGGCAAAGTACCGAAATTCTCATCAATAGTATTCAACAAAGTTTTGGCTCTGTTCAATCTCAATGGAACAATTGGTGCATCAACGTTCTTTGCATAATGGGAACATTCACCTTCGCTGATAACATACCCTCTACCAGTGGAACCAAAGGTTTCAATGGCAAACACTTCACCTTCCTCCATCTTGGTTTCATCACCATTCTTGACAATTGGAACTGACTTACCACCATGGATTTGATATTTCCCAATGTTATGACCATTCAAGTTTCTGATACACTTGATTGGATACGTCTTACCATCCAATTCCAACTCATAACTCTCCATAACTTCTTGAATAGCTTCACCAATATCAGTCAATCTCACATCAATACCAGCTTCCTTAATACCAGTGTTTGTGGCTGCTCTAACCGCATTCAATAGTGCGTCATATTTATGATCAAAAGTCATGGTGAAAGCACAATCAACAATATAACCATTCACATGAACACCATAATCAACCTTCATGACATCTTCAGCATTCAAAACTGTCTTGTCCCCGGCATTTGGTGTATAATGCGCAGCGCAGTAGTTCAATGACAACCCAGTTGGAAACCCAATACCAGCCTTCTTACCATCCTTCTCATCCATAAAAGTACGCACAGAATTTTCAATGGTTTCAGCAATTTCAGTCGTGGTTAAACCTGGTTTAACAACATTATGAATATGCTTTCTAACACGACGATGGATTTCCGCACCTTTTCTCAAATCATTCCATTTCTCTTCATCTTGTCTGTCAAGGTATCTTTTTTCTTCATCGGTGGTTCTATAGTTGTTTGCATCTTGATATTCTTGCCATTCACCTTCTGGGTATACATGGTCTGGATAGAATTGAGTGATTGGCACAATGGTCTTCTTCTTCTTCTTGGACTTCTTCTTTTTCTTCTTTTTCTTCTCACCAGTAGCTGGGCCATCTGCTTCACCTTCGCCTTCAGCTTCTTCCTCTTCTTCACCTTCAGCTTGGACTAGAGTAATACCATATAGTTAGTTGGCTTGTTCATAATAATTTTCTCATTCAATTATATGTTTCTGCAAAACACTGCAATGACAATAACTCACCCTTCAAGTCTTCGACTTTCTCTTGTAGGTCATTAACAATATCGGCAGCTTTTTCTTGCTCAGCAGACATCTTGCTATTCAATTCTAAGACTCAACTATAAAATAATGAACGGTATTAAAAGGTTCAGCTTCGTTTTTTTTCTTTAAAAACTTTTTACATACAAAAATGACATTGAAAACCATCAAAGTACCAAATTTAAACAAATTCAAACGAGTCAAGAAACACAATGTTTGGATATTCAGATTAGTGAAATCATTAGGAATCCAATACAGAAATCAACATCTTTATTACTAAAATATTTAAAGAGTTATTCTCACCGCTATTCAACCAAAATTAAAAAGTCACGTGAATCACACAGTTTTTTTATTTTTTTTAATCGGATTCAAATTAAAAAGTATGGCAAATCAAAACTCTTAGTTAGTCATATACCTGAAGACATAAACAAATCCAATAGAATTAAGCAATGACTACTATTAAGGAGAAGATCCAAGCTTTACAGCCAGACCAACCATTCATTTCTTTGGAGTTTTTTCCTCCAAAGACTGAATCCGTATGTTTCTCCATAAATTTTTTTTTGATGAGCCATGAAGATACTAATCCCACTTTTTTTAGGGTATCAGAAACTTACTGGCTCGTATGGAGCGTATGTCTGCTTTGAACCCATTATTCATCACCATCACATGGGGTGCTGGTGGTTCTACTGCTGAAAAGACATTATCATTGGTGTCCGTGTGTCAAAAGGAGCTCAACTTCACCACATGTATGCATTTAACATGTACAAACACGGATAAAAAAATCATCGATAATGCATTGCTAAAGGCCAAGGAAGCTGGAGTCAGAAACATTTTGGCATTGAGAGGTGACCCACCAAGAGGTGAAGAATACTTTGTTCCAAATTCCGCTGATTTCCAACATGCCGTTGATTTGGTGAAATACATCAAGAAGGAGTATGGCGATTACTTTTGCGTTGGTGTTGCTGCCTATCCTGAAGGTCACTGTGAAGGTGCTGACAACTCTGAACAGAGTCTGGAGAAGGATTTGCCATTCTTGAAGGAAAAAGTTGATGCGGGTGCTGATTTCATCATCACTCAAATGTTTTATGACGCTGAAAAGTTCTTAACTTTTGAAAAATTGGTTAGAGAACAAGTTAAACCAGATATCACCATTTTGCCTGGGTTAATGCCAATCAACACTTATCAATTGTTCAACAGAGCAGCTAGATTAAGTCATGCATCCATTCCACAATCCCTACTCAATAAATTCCCAGATTCTATCCATAATGATGATGACAAAGTTAAAAGAATCGGTGTTGATATCATGAAAGATATCATCCATGAAATTTACTCAAGAACAAATGGTAGAATAAGAGGTTTCCATTTCTACACTTTGAATTTGGAAAAATCTATTGCTCAAATCGTTGAACAATCAAGTTTATTATCTAGAGTCTTGGAAGTTAGTGAACATGAAGAAGACGAAGACCTTGACAATGCAATCGTTAATGATGGTGTTGCTGATTTGGAAGTCACCCCAATCAAATCTAAAAGCAGAAGAGCTTCCAGTTTGAAAACATCCAATAAAGTGTTGATTGATAGGGCCAAAGAAAACATTTCCGTTCCATCTAAAAAGGATATCGTTGCTATTTCTTCTGGTGAAGGTACTCTAGGTCGTGATGCCACATGGGATGATTTTCCTAACGGTAGATTTGGTGATTCCAGATCTCCAGCATATGGTGAAATTGATGGGTATGGTCCTTCATTGAAAATCGCATCAAACACTGCATATGAGTTATGGGGGTATCCAGTTGATTTGCAAGATGTGTCAAAAGTTTTCATCAATTATTTGGAAAGCACAATTAATGCCTTACCATGGTCCGAATTGGGTCTAAGTCCAGAAACTGCAATCATTCAAGAAGAGTTGATTCAATTGAATGAACGCGGTTATTTCACATTGGCTTCTCAACCTGCCACCAATGGCTCCAAGAGTGAAGACAAGATCTTTGGTTGGGGTCCTCCAGGGGGTTACGTTTACCAAAAGGCGTTTGTTGAATTGTTTGTTTCTAAGAAAAAGTGGGAAGAAGAGTTAAAACCAAGATTGGTTACCAACCCAAAGGCTAGTTATTATCTGGGTGATTGTAAGGGTTATTTTGAAAGCAATTTACATGAAAACTCTTCTAACGCTGTTACTTGGGGTGTGTTCCCTGATCGTGAGATTTTACAAACAACTATTATTGAAGAAGAGTCTTTCAAAGCATGGAGAGATGAAGCCTTTAGTATTTGGTTAGAATGGGGGAAGCTATATAAGAAGGGCACTCCAAGTCAAAAATTGATACAATCGATCCATGATGATTTCTACTTGGCTACAATTGTGTGTCATGATTTCCACAATCCAAATGGGTTATGGGAATTGCTTCTAAGTTAAATAATATTATAACTCATTTAATAGATACATACATAGATCATCATTATTCGTCAATTACCACATAGCTTAAATATTCCTAATCCATCCCCTTTATTCTGGTCAGTTCACCTTTCAAATAAGCTATATGCTTCTTTGCCAACTCAACGTTCCATTCTTGAACTAATCCTCCCAAGAACTCAACATTTGCAGGCTTTAATAAATATACATTATCAATGACTTCTGTGCGAGATGACAAAATCAATTTAGCACCTATTTGTATAGGGAATCCAGTATTGAGATTCTTCCCACTCAAGAACCCTAGTTTATCTATTTCAATACCATATCGCAAATTTCCATGAGAGTCTTGTAGTGTAAGTTTGAAGTAGTTGTTGGTATTGTATAATGCAGTGTTATTTACAGCACCACGAGCTCCATTATTCTCATCATTATCGTCGAGATTCACAGCTCGAATCACTCTCTGACCAGCACCAAACCGCCTTCTATCAGCACCTACATTCTCTATATCCTCATTTGCCAACAATTCATCCAATTGAGTGCTCTTGGACACTGACAGGTTGCTCAAGGCGATGATTTGACATAGCGTGTCTTTGTTTGAACCGAAAGTGTTAAGAGCTCTTTTTGCTCTTTGGGACTTTTCATCTTGTGGGAACTGCAGTGAACTGGATGAGACGTTTGCTAGATCCGCCACTTGAAAGTTTGCCATTTCTGGTGTTTTTGATGTTGATGTTGATGTTTATCTTGAAGTTGCAGATTTTATGATTTTTGAAAATGTAAATTCTGAACATCAAACATCAACATCAACAGACACAAACCTGACTAGAAACACAAAACAAAAGCAGAAGAGATGGTTGTTTACTCACTCTACATCATCAACAAAGCCGGTGGGCTGATTTATCAGAACGATTTGAACCCAGGGATAGCAAGACTGTCTGCTAATGAATACCTAGTGCTCGCAGGTACAATTCATGGTGTCTTTGCCATTGCGTCGAGAATCACACCAACAGCACTCAAAGTCACAGCACCACAATCCACGACATCCTCCATGAACTCCACTATCATCTCAAACTACTCAAAGACCACAAGCTATGCGACGAATGCAGTCAATTCCAACACGTCAGGGTTGAAGGCCATCGAGACTGAAAAATTCACAATGTATGTGCTACAAACGATAACTGGGATCAAGTTCCTACTGGTGACCTCTCCTGGTGGCGTGGGAAGTGGGAATAACAGCAATGTATCCATTGAAACCACTGATTTGAATAAAAACGTCGAGACTGCGGAAAGTGTTCTACGGAAAGTGTGGGCATTGTACTCTGACTATGTGATGAAAAATCCATTCTATTCATTGGATATGCCAATCAGAGTTGATTTATTTGATGCAAAGATTAAAGAGTTTATAACTACAGTATAAGTGATCAACCACAAAATTTAGATTCACCTTCACATTTTCCTTTGCAGATTATTGTAAGCAGATTGAACTAATGCAACATAGTATCATAATGATTAATGTATGATTTTAAAGACTCATGAAGAAATTATAGTTTTTGAGTTTATGGGTACTTAGTATAACTTAAGAATTCAGCTACTTGATCTCATCAAAATTAATATAAATTAATAAATATATAATTTGTTATATAGCAACACGTTAATAAAATCATCAAATCATCAAATTAGCAACCTTTCATATCTCACATTAATACTCATTTTCTTTATTATTGTTATTTATTTATCCAAATCTCCCATACAAGTAGCTTTTGTCGTCCACCAAGTCACAAAGTCGACTGAACAAAACATCATACACATCATCTGAATAACGTTCAAGGGCATTCATAAAATCGGAATGACTATCACAGTCTGGAAACAAAACATCAAAATCAGAGGTGGAATTGCGTATCCATGTTAATAGTGAAGTATTACTATCCAACCATTTATTAGCCCTGAAAATAGAGCCCAAGGTTCGTAAGTCATCAGCACCAGCGAAACAAGAATGGAATCTAGCACACCCAAAAGATAAACACATGCATTGGAACTCAACAGTAAGAAACTCAACACCAGTAGTTAGAATAGGTTTTATCCATATATGTGAGTCTGACAAGTTGTTGTGTGACATACCAAGCAAACAATTGTACTTTAAAATTTCAAGAAGAATAGCCTTCATGATGTTGTCATAGTAATTGTGAATATTGATACGTCTAGCAGCAACTATATTTAGTGTTTCCCCTGTGTAACCAACATTATGAAAATAAAACAAAGCTATGGCACATTCAATTGTTTCCCACTTCTTAAGTTGTGTCCACCAAAGCTTACGAATAGGTTCCTTTTCAATGTTATTTTCCTTTAGTTCTTCATCACTAAGAAATGGTAAGGTGGCAATAAGATTCTTTATAGTATCCTTTATTGTATCCATCTTTTAGTTATCTTATCCTTTGTTTTTTGTAAATGATTGTTAATTAATAACGGTTAACCAAATGGATTATAGAATGAGTGCAGTAAAGAGTATAAAGGTTTATTTGTTTGTTTCCCCTGAATTTTTCTATCATTATAATAAAAAATCTGATAGTGGTCTGCATGCATACTTATAGCTGCATTAACACAACGATCATGAATTGAAAAGCCGGAGAGTGATAAAAGCACAGAATGAATTAAACAAGTTCTGAATGATAATAAGGCATATAAATTATAATAGTGAAATTATAGAGTATAATATAACTCAATCCACTAATATAAACACACCTTTCCAATAAGTCAAACCGGAATCCAATTTGACTCACCGGAATCCAAAGATAATTTCTGAATGGCAACAATCGCAGGTTCGATTCTCGATGGATTCCTTCAAAAATGGTTTGTGGCCCGTTATCAAAACCAGATTGGATGAGTTGGAGACATTTTAAAGAAACAATTACGACTATTGAATAAAACAGAGAAAAGCAGAGTCAGACACACACATACACAATTATATTATATTATATCATTACATATCACTAATAGCATCAGCATTAGATTAGAGTGACAAAGGACACTGAATCATTTAGCATCATAGCATAATATTCTTAGAAATCACAACTCCAGTCGTGTATTAATATCTACATATTTGCCCCATTTTAATTTATAACAAGAACAATGTTCAACCATAACCAACAAGGACAACAGAACTCACAGCAACGACAGCAGGGAACCACGGAGTTGGAGAGAGAGTATTTATTGAAACTCCATCAGCAATCTGTTCTACAGGCCCAGAAAAAGAAGCAGCAGCAGCAGGCTGTCTCTCAACAGCAGCAACAACAACATGAAATACAACAACAACAGCAGCAACAACAGTACGCATTATCTAATAATAGGTCATATCAACCAACTCTTATGGCAAACTCTAATATGTTCACATTACAGCCGTACAAGGCCAGAATCGATGCTGCTAGGAAAAGTGTGTTACAAAAGTACGATATCATTGGGTACATTGCCTCTGGTACATATGGTCGTGTTTACAAGGCCAAATCAAAGTCCACGGCTTCCTTGGTGGCCATCAAAAAGTTTAAGGCAGATAAGGAAGGTGAAGTGATTTATTATACTGGTATTTCACAATCAGCTTCTAGAGAAATGGCGTTATGTCGTGAATTAAATAATAGAAACATTACCAAACTGATTGAGATTTTATTAGAAAATAAGGCCATCTATATGGTGTTTGAGTATGCTGAGCATGATTTATTACAAATTATCCATTTCCATTCACATCCTGAAACAAAATTGATACCTGAACCAACAGTAAAATCCATCATGTGTCAAGTTTTGAATGGTGTTTCCTACTTACATCAAAATTGGGTCTTGCATAGAGATTTAAAACCTGCAAATATCATGGTCACTTCTCAAGGTGTTGTGAAAATTGGGGATTTGGGTCTTGCTAGAAAATTCAATAACCCATTACAAACATTATATAATGGTGATAAAGTCGTTGTCACTATTTGGTATAGAGCCCCAGAATTATTATTGGGAGGTAGACATTATACTCCAGCAATTGATTTATGGGCTGTTGGTTGTATTTTAGCTGAATTGCTGGCACTAAGGCCTATCTTCAAAGGTGAAGAAGCAAAAATTGATAATAAAAAGAACGTTCCATTTCAAAGAAATCAAATGCAAAAAATTGTCGAAATCCTGGGTACTCCATCTGTTGAAAAATGGCCATCTCTACCCAAATATCCTGATTTTCCTGCAGTACAGCAATTCAAACAATTTCCTTGCAATTTACAGGCTTGGTATCAATCAATTGGTGCTACGAATAAGAGAGGTTTGCAACTTTTGGCAAACTTGTTAGAATATGACCCATCAAAAAGAATCACTGCATTCGATGCACTTGTGCATCCATATTTTTTGGAAAACCAAAAAGTCTCTGAAAATATCTTTGAAGGACAGAGTTATACATATCCATCAAGAAGAATCCAAACTGATGATAGTGATATTACTTCTTCCATGCCTTCAAACAAAAGAGGATTCAGTGACCATGATTCCATGCATTCAAGAAAGAAGCATAAATAGATATTTATATATATCATATATATATAGACACAACAATTAATGATGATGATCAGAACAAGTTTTGTTTGTTTGTAGATTGCTTGCTCATAAAATATGATGAGTTTGCTGCAGTTGATGTTCTTGACATACACCCGAACACCTCGTATAAATTTTTTTTTATGAGTATACGTCAAGATGCCTCACAAGTCACTATTCAAATTATTTAAATAGCTGAACAGCAGATCTGGAGTTCTTCTCTTTACTTATAAATTGCATGGATGATGTTGCAATCTCGTTTTACTTTGTTCATAGCAAGAAGGAGGTTGGGTTCCACGGGGCCCAAGAGAATATCCAAAACAGTACTGCGGTTGCATTCTACTGAAGCCATCAACAAATCATCAATAGACATCGTTAAAGACAGTTCAAAGCTGCTAGAGAATGAAAATTTGGACATCCAGACTCGAATGGAGTTGGAATTCAAGAACTATGACCCCAACGGGCAACCTGCAAAGTTTGTTCCAAATATAAAGCACAGTAAAGACATTGAAGCTGCACTATTTAGGCTTCAGAACAGATGCCAGAACAGAAACTTTATGTACAAGAAATATTATGAAACTTTCCAAGATAAAGACTTATTGAATAATACAAGAAACAGACTTGAAAAATCACTTATAAAATTGTTCAACAATATTGACAATGGAGTGTTTGTCCCAGATTTGTCGAAACCATCCATAGAAACAATATTGAAACCAACAACAGATGATTTACCAAAGATTATACATTATCTAGAATCTCCAACTCCAGAGATGTCAAATTTCTTTGAAAAGAAAGGACTAGATAAAAAAGAGGACCAACTATACTATTATGTTGAGAACATTTTCCACGCTTTGCATTATTCAACCGCTGCAGTAAAGACTGAGACTACAAGACTGAAAATTGACATGAGAAATCCAGCCGAATGGTATCCAATGGCTCGTCGTCTTAAAAGACATTTGATTATGCACGTTGGTCCAACAAACTCTGGTAAAACCTACAATGCATTAAAGAGACTAAAAGAATCACAGAATGGGTATTATGCTGGTCCTCTAAGATTGTTGGGTAGAGAAGTTTATGAAAGATTCAAAAGTGAAGGTCTGCGTTGCAACTTGATCACTGGTGAAGATATCATTGAGGACATTGATCAATATGGTAATGCTGCTCCATTGTCCAGTGGGACCATTGAAATGATTAGTATGAGCAAGCAATATGAAGTTGTTGTACTTGATGAGATCCAAATGATTGCCGATGAGTTTAGAGGTATGGCTTGGACAAATGCCGTCTTGGGTGTTTGTGCCAAAGAAGTTCATTTATGCGGTGAAGAAAGTGCAGTTCCATTGATTGAAAAGCTAGCTAAATTGACTGGTGATACCATCACTGTTAATAGATACAATAGATTAGGTAAATTAGTTGTTGCTAAAGATCATTTAAGAAATGGGTTAGAGGATTTACAAAAGGGTGATTGTATTGTTGCATTTTCCAAAAAGAGAATTTTGGCTTATAAAGATGCAATTGAGCAAGAAACCAAATTGAAATGTGGAGTTGTGTACGGTGCATTACCTGCAGAGACAAGAGTTGCCCAAGCTGATAAATTCAACAAAGGAGAATATGATGTTCTTGTTGCTTCTGATGCAATTGGTATGGGTTTAAATTTGCGCATTAAACGAGTTGTTTTTGATACTGATGTCAAGTTCAATGGCCGTGAAATGGAAAAATTGGATGCACCAAATGTTAAACAAATTGGTGGTAGAGCTGGTCGTTTTAAAGTTGCGCCAAGTGGATCTAATGGATCTAAAAACAAGAAATCTGATTCCAATAATAAGGTTGAAGAACTTCCTAAAGAATTAGATGCTACAATTATAAAAGATGAAACTTTAGGTGTTGTCACTGCTTTCGAAGATGCTGTTCTTGATCATGTTCGTGAGTGCATGGGAGCCGAAACCAAGTATTTGAATAAGGCGTTTTTATGGCCTACCGATGAGATTATTTCTATCTATGCAACAGATTCGTTTCAGAGCAAGAACTTGTATCATCAATTGTTGAACGTCAACGAGCAACTTAATGACAATGAGCTATTTTCACCATCAAAGATCCAAGATAAGAGATTTATGTTTAAGTTGATGGAAAATCTTGGTAGAGAAGTGTTGTTTAGTGATCAGTTGACTGTTAGTACTGCACCTGTTTCTGAACATTTAAAGAGTGTTGATACTGTCATGTCTGGATTTTTGGAATGTATTTCTAGAGGTTTAACATGCACAATTTTTGATTTTGGATTACCAATTGAGAAAGTTATAAACAGACCATTGGAAGCTGGTGCTTTAGAATCTCATGAAATTTTACATAAATATTTGTTGGTGTTTATGTGGTTGAGTAACAGATACCCTACAAACTTTGTGGACCTTGAAAGTGTGAACAAGTTGAAATTGTTGGTTGAAGATCGTATCAAGGCAATGCTGAGATATGTTAAGCACAAGAACATTGGTGGTAAAGATTCCCGTAAGGGAAAACCTGATGAAGATGTCCATGATTCTTTGGACATTGTTGATTCTAAATCCAAACATAGTTCGCGTCGTCAAAGAACTGACTTTGATACATACCCAAAACGCTTTAATCACCGTCGTTAATGAATAGAACCCATCTTGTATATATAAATGATAATAATTAAACTATAATGGGTCTTTGAGATTGAAGATGTAACTTTAAAAATTAACTAATTGGATCTTTGTATATAAAATTTTAATTCATTAAATTATATTATGTTGAAGCAGCCAAAAGTGCTTTATATGATTCTAAATTTACAACAGCTTCACTAACAATTTCATCAATAGATTTGGTATCAACATCAATAACGGTGCTGTATGGTTCATCATCCTGTTTTGGCAATTCCAAGATCGCAAATTGACTTTCCAACATTGTGGATTTCATGAAATGACCTTTCCTTTGTTCAGTTCTCTTAATCAACTCTTCTATTGTAGCATAAAGAATGACAAAGAAGAATGTAGTTTCAGGAGATTTGGAGATGATTTTGTCTCTGTATACTTTTTTCAGAGCAGAACAAGAAACCACCGAAGTGTGACTTTGATCTTTCTTTGCAGCCTCTGTTGATTGTAACGAGATTTGTTCCAACCAGCCCCATCTATCTTCATCAGTCAACGGGACTCCACTAGCCATTTTCTTGACATTCTAAAAAAAGTTTAGTTGATATAAGAAGACATAAATCTCGTTAGATACGACTCATGGTATGACATACTGCTTCTGGGTGAATAGCATCACCTTCGAGGAAGGTAACATTGAGCTTTTTTGCCAATTCTTCACCAATGGTGGTTTTACCAGTACCAGCAGTACCACCTACAACTATCACAGTCTGTTTAGCCATCCTCGAACACGGTTATAACGATGTGAAGAATAAGGGTATTATTTATTATTTGTTGATGGAAATGATTTGATGGAAGATGGATTTGGTGATGGCTTCGGACGTCAGTAATGCATCTCTCTCTTTAAGGAAAAGTGGAATTGAGTGGGTGATTGGGGTGTCAAAGACGGTCTGGCAAAGGAAGGAAATAGATATCTGTGATGCTTAGGCCTAATGAACTATGTTACTCTTTATATAACCAATGAGGACTAAACTAGATAAAAATACCCTCGGAAATTTTATTATTCACGTGACCACATTGATCCTCGGATATTACCATTTTAAGTAATTTTCAGAATTTCAAAGTGTGAAAAAAAAAACAACCAAAAAAACAGCCTTCAGAATCAAAAGCGGTTTAGCTGAGAAATACAAATCAAGACAAGAAATCAAATCTATTAAAATTGAAATTGCCACCAACTCTTTTTTAATCTTTTTAGTCCTTTGAAACCCATTCTGCTCTTTACTGAACACACCCAGATCCAACACCCACTAAAGTCAATCCATTTGGTTACTACAAACACTCAGTTTAGACCAAATTTCAGTTTATAAATTTGACAACAAACACCAATTGGTAAACAACAAACAAGTTCAATTCAAATCCAACAATACGGATCAAATCATATTCAATCACATCTCAAATATAAAATCAAAATGAGCATTGAAATCACACCAAGCTTGTTGGAGTTTAAGCGTAAGTTTTACTTTATTGTTGTTGTTGTTTTCTTTGATTTGTTGTTGTCGTGTTTATTTATCAATTGAATGATTTGTTGATCCCATCAGTGAAAGCATGGAAAGGAGTCTGTTAACAGATGGAGATTGATATTCATTGAGGATGAATAAACTCATGATACGACTCAAAAGTCTTTAGTTTCCTGTTTCCTTGTTATCTTTTACTAACATTGTTGATTTTTTATAGCTCCATTCACAGAATCCTCTACTGAGCACATCACTATAACAAACAACTCTGATGAAACTGCTGCTTTCAAAGTTAAGACTACTGCTCCAAAATTGTATGTGAAATATTATACGTAATCATGTTCATTTATTAACACTGATTGTTTTAGGTACTGTGTCAGACCAAATGCTGCTATTGTTGAACCAGGTCAATCCATTGATGTTTCCGTCATTCTGTTAGGTTTGAAAGAAGAACCAGCTGCTGACTTCAAGTGTACTGATAAATTCCTAATTGTTGCCTTACCAGCTCCTTATGACTTGGGTGATAAGACCGTTGCCGATGTCTGGAGTAAATTGGAAGCTGAATTCAAACCACAATCTGTTTCCAAGAAGATCAAGGTTAAGTACTTGTTGGATGCTGCTCCACATCAATCTGCTACTGAACCAGTTTCCTCTGTAGATCATTCCGCTACTGGTGATAGCTCCCTAGATTTGTCTGAATCCGCTGCCCCTGTTACTGCTACTGCTGCTGCTGCTGCTGGTGTCTCTTCTGGTCATGCTGCTGCTGCTACAAAAGACACTTTAACTTCTAGAGCTACAGCCTTTGATTCTACAGCCTCTGATGAGTTGTCTCAAGAAAAGAACAAGATTGAAGCTTTGAACCAAAAGCTAGATTCTAATGTCGCTGAAAAGTCCACCAAGTCCACCACCACATCAACTACATCTACTACCGATGAAAAGGTTGCAACTGCTTCTACTAGCGGATCTTCCATTGCTACATTTGCATTGATTGCTTTAATCCTTTTTATTTTGGGTTGGTTATTCTTTTAATAAATTTACTGATATGAAGACATACAGAAAGGAAAAAATTATATTAAAAACAAGAACATCAACAAACGCTTATTATTATGGTTAAGAATATATATAATTTTTCTACTTGTGAGACAATTTGAACACTACTATCCTTTATTTTTATTTCCTTCTTTTATCAATTCTCTGGTTTTTATCATCTATTTTTTTAGTTTATATCTATTTTGTGCTATTAGCTCGCGTGTTTTTAAAATTACCCTTTTATATGATCATAAACAACATATTGCAAACAGTAGTTTTTGGTTTATAGTCAATTAGATTCTAGTATTTCAACACTACAATAACTCTGTTATTTTACCCAGAAACATCAGCATTAATGTATACAGTTTATTTGTGATATTATTGTCATATCAAAAGCTTAAGCTTCAAGAGCAAGACGACCCTTTGGGTTGGTAACCTTCAAACCCAAAGCCTTAGCACGGGCCAAGATTTCAACTCTGTTCTTGGAAGAAACACCGTGAGCGATTTCAGCAGCGTAGGTCTTGGTGTGCAATAGCAACAAGTCCAAGTCCTTGATGTTGTTGACTAGGAAAGCCTTGTGACCAGATGGCATCATGTGTCTAGTCTTCTTGTTGGAACCGAAACCAATCTTTGGTTGTGGAATGGTACCTCTGAAACGACGTCTGACACAAGAGTCAATACCCTTTTGCTTTCTCCAAGCTTCAGAGACACGAGCGTAACGGTCAGAGTGGTGACGCTTGAATTTCTTTTGATGTTTCTTAACAATCTTTGGGTGTGGTAGGGAAGCAGCCATCTAGAAATAATTGTTAGTTTTAAACCTGTGGTTATTATTGTTATTATTCAGGAAAATAATAAATTGAAGGGGATGCATGTTTTCATATTAAAGCTGTTTTGTTGATTTGTGGCTATTCAATAAAATTCAATCAAAATTGCAAATAAACAAAAGAATTCACTGTAATCCATTCAAGTATCTGGTATTCATTAAAAATATTGATTATTGTTCCAATACTATGACTCTCTCATCACATTAAAACTATTCTTTAATACGATTCATTCACTGTAAATAAAAACTTCATCAAAGGACTCCAAGAAAACACGACACTAATTCAAATCAAATCAAATAAACTCATCAACTAATTGTACATGGCATTCCACATGAATCCCTCCTCATTTATCATCACCTTGTGCTCCACTTTAAGACATACCTTTTCTGTATGATTGATATCTATTCGGTATACAAGTACTACTTCAAAAGTTTGTCAAATTTTGTTTTGTTAGAAAAATTTCAGAATCAGCAATTTGCCGGTTGGGACACATAAAATACCTAAAAGAGTAATTTTCTGTGGTGGGAACCAACTTTGGCTGTTGCGCTGAAGAAAAAAGAAACAGCAGCGACTCTTTTTTTCTTGAAAAATAACAGTCACGTTAATGAGTAAAACATCCGGACATATAATTTATATTACATATTTACAGAACCCTAATTATAATCAGGTGATGTAGGGTTGATATATCTATTTTGATTTTTGTTTGATAAAATTATCAAGAGCTAATTATCGTATCGTATACCAATTAACCACATTGTTGAAACATTTATTTGAAATGCCATCGGAACATCAACAGCATGGTGAATACCATTACATTGACCCAACAGGTATGTTCATAGTGAGATCCCGATGCAACTTTTATAATATTTCTAATAATCTTTTTTTAGTTCAATACAAGAAATCACAGCCTAACCCATTACAAAACTTGATCGAACTATACAATTTATCAACCATTGCAGAATCCGTTGCTAGAGTAAATGAAGATGGTACTAAAGGTGTCAAGTTGAGAAAATCATACAAAGCTTATATCAGTGATTTACCAGGCAAACATACCGTCATACCGAAGAACAGAACAATTTCACCAATAGTATTTGCTCCTGATCGTGAAGGTGCTCCTATTGTGGTGAAAAAATTGGACCCACAGATGTTGGATCATACTCTGAACTTCCAGAAAACACCAGATCATGGAATCCCTGGCTTTGATATTGCCGATTTGGCTATTGGTGATGCGAGTCAAGGTACAAAGAGAAAACAACGTCGTCCTAATGAAATCGAAGATAGTAAGCGTCGTCGTGTTGATTGATTTAATTAGATAAATTGATCCTTATGATAGTATACTTTTTAATGAATGTTATGAATAAAATTACAATTTGTATGATCTAATTATACATTTCTCTAAGAAAAAATAAAGAATCAATTCAAGTATGATTCATAGTCCATTTCCATTGTTGTTTCTAACTGTGTTGATTCGTGAAGCAGCATAGTCACTGATATTTGACATCTGTAATGAACGGCGACGATTCGTAATGCTTAGCTTGTTTCCAATCAAGCTTGGTGCTTGTGAAACCAATGCTCTAACAATTGTCTTCTTAATATGCAAAGTCAAATCTAAACTTGACCAAGTTTTATCAGCAAATTCAAGACGTGGTAATGTGAATAAGAAATTAGATACATTGATCAATCTCATTTTACCTGTACCTCTGAATGTAATGCATATAGTACATGGATGAAACTTCATTGAAACAATACTCATGTAATTTGATGCTCTTGTCATCATTTCTTCAAATTCATCATTGTCTTCTTCATCGCTATCATAATTCAAGCTCAGTCCATCATCAACAATCAACCCAAATCTACTTGTGGGTGAATTCAGACCATCCTTCTTAGAGTCTTTATGCTTCAACTCTGGTGTAAAACTGGAACGTTTAATGTCTGTAGACTTTCTAGGTATGTTGTTAACCAAAGGTGGTAGTGTACCTGTTGCTTTCATGGAAGCTGATCTTCTTAATTCTGGTGTAGGTTTTACAACCTTTATATTTGAACCGTTCGCCTTCTTCTGTAAATCAGGTGCTGAATGATGCTCTGCAATTGATGCAGATATAGATTCAGCATTGTCACCATTCATGTGAGATTCTGTGCCTCCTGGAAAAGCATATTGCATAATCATTTCAGCCGTCTTTTGTTCAAGACTTACTTGAATTGGTGAAATCTTAATATCAAATTTACGCAACACAGCAATACCCCCAAGTGGGTGGTCCATCACCCAGTTCATTACAATCAAAGGTGTAACACTAGCATCATCATCATCACTTTTCTTTGATGCATTCTCATTTTTTTCTTTAAATGGAGCAAATAAAACTGGGAAATTTGAATTCTTATCCAAATTAATAACTTCAATGTTTTCCACGCAAATAAAGTTACGATCTGAACCATCAGTACCAACAACTCTTCTAAAGATTGTATTTGTCAAATTAACATCCAAGAATGGAATCTTATCTTCGTCCAACATATTGAGCTTTATATCATCTGCTCTGATCGCCCACTCCAAAGAGTTATCCTTTGCTTTCGTTCTTTTGGCACCAAGCAATGACGCTTTCATTAATAACAACAGTTCATTAACCAATTCACTACGTGTGAATGAAGCAGTCTCAGCATCAAACTTTTCAACATCATTCAATATAACTCTTCTACCACTCAAATTGTCTTCAGCACGTTCTAACTTTCTAATAGAATCTTGTAAAAATTCGATTCTTTTTTTTAATTCAACCATATTGTTCAAATCTAGCTTCATTAGTAGTCTATTCTCCTTATGAGTGAATGCAACGTTTCCAGGCTCTTTGTACATTAACAAGTCCATGACAATTGAGTAAATAGCACCATACTGTTTTGCATCACATGTAAAGACTGCGGATGAGAGATCACAGGAAATCTTCTTCATAGAATCTTCTTCACATTGTG